>JAXDRA010001189.1:0-12675 GCA_034190875.2 Urechis unicinctus
TTGAGGCTCTTCAACTCAAAACTCCATCGTCAAACCGTTCAACTGAACATCGCTCTCCGAAACATTCGCCATTGTTTACGGTGAAAACTGCGGACCTGTCAGTGACGACTCCGCCAAGTGACGTCACGGGGTGCTGGGCCGAAAATTTGGAAAATGGCGGCGGGTGCCGAAAAATCGACTTTATATTTCAATTTACATTAGGTTCGAGTGACTTGTTCGGTAATTGAACCACAAAAACAGAGTAAATGCAACTTTGTCTTTCATTTGGCTAAATAAAAATTATCATGAAAATTTGGTGTCACTGGCACTTTAAATCTTTATATTTTAAAACATCAGGCTACTTTGTGCTGACGTGGGAGTAACGGGGCCAAGTCGTCACGTGTCAAGTGACTGTCACGTTGTGTACTAGCTAGGGCCTCGGCAAATCGTTCCCATAAAATTTTACTCGACCACCAACTCAAAATGTTTGACTAATGTCAGCTCTCGTATGTGATGGCGTCGAGCCTCGTGTTTTGGTCCCTTTAGTGATTCTTGGAAGTAGGAGTGTCTCTTTTGAACTTCAGTGTAATGCTTACCCAGCGTGGATTGAATTTCAAACAGATACTTTTTGAGTTAGATCACCATCAGTAACGCCATTAAATGTACATTTTCCCCTTTGAATTATTTTGCATGACTAAGTTAGCCATATTCTTGGGGCATGCCGCTTTGATGTAAAGCACATTATAAAGCCATTGTAACAAAAGAGGTTTTAAAGTTACTCAAATGACTTAACTTCAGTATGGAGTATGGGTTTCATTTTTTTTCCAACCAATCGACTTAATGGTATTTCCAACAGTGGTTAAACCCATCTTTATTGTAGGCGATAAACGCATGCAGGAAAGCAGAATGTTTGCGCTTCAAGAGACCAGCTCCAGTCAAAATAACATACGCTAATCCGAAACAGGGATTCTATTTCACATATCACATTCAGTTGAAGGGAAATCCCCTGATTTAAACTGTCACTTGAAAGTAGGGAGTGTCTGTCGCGACATCACTCTCCATGTTTGACGCTATTCTCGATATCGGCTAACTGTCTTCCGCCGGAAGTCACCCCGGAGCAACGATTCGGGGGTGAATACAAGCAGCTGTCAGCGTATTGACACCTTGTTGGTTGCGCGGAAGACACGACGCTTTTAACGTGCGCGTGGCGCTCTTTCGTCAATGACACGGTAAATAGTAGCTGATAACGAAGATCTAAGACAATTTCAATAATCAGAAACGATCTTGAGCATACTTTGATCTGCGAACAAGAACATTTTACGAGTGACAGCTGTAAACTCGGCAATATAAAATCAGCCATGGCTGACAAGCTACAAACCGGCCGATTTGTTTGAAGCTCAACAATCATGGCTTACCAGTATTTGGAAGGACTACCCAACGTGGCACGAAAGAGGTATATACAAAAACTGACCAATACTACACCCAGATCCAGTGTCAAATGTACGTTGCAGGAGCTGAATATGGGGACTTTGTCTACTGGACTCCTGGGGAGTGTGTGATCAGACAGTGATTTTCTTTTGGAGTTGTGTAACAAGATCAGTATGTTTTGGCAGTCAGCAGTATTTTCAGAACTTCTGACACGCAGATTAGAGGATGGTGCATGTACTTCTGGTGAAGATATGATTGGATGTGACAATCCATGCTGTAAATACAAGTGGTTTCATTTTTCATGCATCGGCATCAAAAGAGTATCAAAGGGTGCCTGGTATTGCAAGTCTGCAAGAGATATATCTTGAGCCAACCTTTCTGTTTATAAGATGTTCCTTTTATAGACTTATGTTGATGTCTTTGACTGTTATATGGTGGATGAGTTGGGCAAATAAAATTTATTCTCAAATTCTATCCTCTTCTTAAATTAATTTGTGCCACTATGAAATTTACAATGTGATGTGACTAACAGCAATCAAATGCAAATTCTGGATGAAGAGAAATGTGAAATATCACAATAGATAGTCTTTAAGTGTGGCATGGACAATAACAAACCACCAGAACATTTCATAAATGCTTTATTACGATTGTGTATTGAAAACAAAAATGAAAAAGCGTACAGGTAATACCACTACATAATATGTAATTTGAACTATTTCAGTCAATCAAATCACTGTCTCGTACAATAATGCTACCCCCAGCATTTAACAAACAACAAGCCACAGTGACCATCTTGTCCACACTAGAGAGCTCATTATCTTTGGCTTCAGCCTTCAGAGAGTTCACCGACCGGATAGGTAGGGTCCCCTGCAGCAGTTGATATCTGTTTTTTTACACACCCAATGACTCTCTAAATGTGAATGCGGACAGAGGATTTCCTACGTGACACTTCCACGTCTTCTGCAGGTAGTGGATTGTGGATGAGCTCAGCTCCACAGACAGTTGCCAGATCATCCTGTATTGTGAAGCCCTTGTCAGCTAGAATTTGGTCACCATGCTGGTGCAGGTCCGCACTTACAAAACCATTCTGTCATACAATTGAACATCTGAAGCTCTACCTCCCCAAGCCTTTGACACAAATGAGTGCATGCAATAGACACTTTGGCTGTGCAGTGCTTCTTATAATTGCTGTAAGTTTGTGCCCTTGCCTTCAAGTTTTTGGGTTGGCCAATGAATAACTCTAAGCAGTCCACAATGGAAGTGAGTCGAGGGTACAATTCTTTGAAGGCTAGTGGCAAAGATTCGAAAACAGCATCATGGTCTGGCCGTTTGATCAACCAGCTCAGTTCTGCATACATTAAATTGATCCACCGCCAGAATATTTCGATCAAAGTGGACATTCCCAATCCACACTGATGTGCAATATGCTGAAAATGCATATCAAGTCTAAGTTTAACCAGAGTGAGGAAGAGCTGGTCCTGAAGAGAGATACCATCTTTTCTGGTGACTGAATCATCATGATTCACTACAATCTCACTCAGTACCTAAAGACAGAGCACATGGTAAAATATATACATACATCATTGTAGAAGTAGAAATGTTTATACATGTGTGATTGTGTGCAAAAACATTATTATTATAATAGGCAGATTTAGTACAAAGATTCATTATCATTATTAAGATTCATTATAATTATTGAGTAAGCAGGCAAATTAATACTGCCAAAATCAATTACTTTTATCCAAAAGTATTCACCTGTCTTTTGTTGGATGAATGCTCAATGACTCCTTGTAAAGAACGTTTCTTGGCGTTCTTGTAACGATTCATGCGGTCATGTTGCTTGTTGCCATCTTGTCTGTGTGTGAATATAGAGGGTATCCAGTCTGGGTAAAGTGGGTCCTTGTTAACCACCCCTAGAGGAACGAATTATAATGACTTATTATGTTTCTAACCACAAATGGTACAACGATACAAGGGGAATATAGAATAGCAAAATTGAAATCACAGTTGAATGGAAAGTCCTCATCGACATTACATACAGTAACTGAGTAAAAACACATACAAACATGGCGACATGAATGATGAAGTCGTTCAAGCAGAATTAACCGTATTTACTTAAATGTCATCAAATTGGATTAAGAATAAAGTAGTGTGTAACAGATATACCCTACAAAAGTGTAGAACCTACCAGTGATGAAATGATGTCCACAAAAACCAAGTTCTTAGTTGGTCGCCACAACCAACCGTCTTCGTTCTGTCGATTCACAGCAATGATCCACTTTTCCCTTCTCTCTGGGTCTTTCGGAAACTTAAAGAGCGACATTCTTTCTTTCATCATGTTGTGGTTTGAACAACCGAATGCACAGCAACTTTTCGGCATGTTTTTATCGACGTTAATAACCGCAAACTAAATCGATGTTGATATAGCTGAGTGAAATTAATCCAATACACATTGATTGTTTTCACTGCGCTGCGCGTTGCCAGGGTGGCCGGGAATTCTGGGTGGTGCGAGGTTCCCGGATAACCGAGATCGGCAATGCTAACATAACATGCGAATCCTAGCCTGCGCAGAAGCCGATGCGCAAGGAGATCGTCGCTGCAGGCCCTGTTTTCATGTTAAAGATATACAATGCTCGCGCCAGCGTCTTGGCTGACAACTTCCCTTGAGGTGGACAAGCATCCCAGATTTGGGATGCTCCAATATGAAGCTGTGTCTCTCGGGTACTTTTGAGTCATTGTCTCTGATTGGTCAGTGTTACCACAAGACGAGCAGTCCCTCATGGCTCTGAGTTGGGTCTACCGCCGTTTATCGCCTACACCCAGCCACTCGGTCAGGTCATCAGCTCTCATAACCCCCATTGGCTACAGATTGAGCAACGCATTGAATACAAGACCTAGACAAGGTACTCGCCCTGGTGTTTTGATGATCTAATGCCACCTTCTACAGCGCGGATATGAGCGATCGAAACAAGTTCTCGCGGACGCTGTAAGAGGCGAAGTTTCTCTGCCTATACTAGCCCTACGAGACGTGTATTCATGTAACCGTTACACCGGAGCTATGCCTATACATGACCCAGCTCCTCACTTACAAGTCTCTCCATGGCCTTGCACCACTATACCTAGACAATTTACTTCCGAATCACCATGCTACTCGCCGTCTACGCTCCTGGTAGAGATCCAGTATAGACTGAAATCGTGAGACCACAGAACCTTTCAGTTCACAGCCCCTAAATTGTAGCATTATAGATGTGGCTACTTTCAGCATGGGAGTATGTCACATGCACAACGTTTCAGGGGCAATTTTATCAAATCGTTTTTAGATGGAACACATAAAAGTTTTTTTTAAATTGACCGAAAAATGCTTGTTTAAATAACTTGAATCATTGATAACAATGATGGGAACAGGATAGAAAACAATAACAAATTTTAACATGGGAGTATGTCACATGCAGAACGTTTCAGGTGCAATTTTATCAAATCGTTTTTTAGATGGAACACATAAAAGTTTTTTTTAAATTGACCGAAAAATGCTTGTTTAAATAACTTGAATCATTGATAACAATGATGGGAACAGGATAGAAAACAATAACAAATTTTAACATGGGAGTATGTCACATGCAGAACGTTTCAGGTGCAATTTTATCAAATCGTTTTTAGATGGAACACATACAAGCTTTTTTTTAAATTGACTGAAAAATGCATGTTTTTAAATAATTTAAATCATTGATAACAATGATGGGAACAGCATAGAAAACAATAACAACTTTTAACAGCTCCTTATCATCATAACAAGACTAACATTTTGTAATGGTCATTTTGACATCAATACAATAAATTTAAACATATTGTCACATTTAAGAAGTCTTCAATCAATATACAAATTTGTGACAGCCAGAAATAATACAAAAATATACAACCATGATTGTAGTCACAAAACGTCATGACGTTTCAACTTCATAGGTAACTCAATTCACATCTCCGCAGGTGATTTCATGCTGCTCGACCTTTGTAAAGGTCAATATTATGCATTAAAAAATAGATACAAGCCACCACCAGCTTTTAAACACATTCAGCTTAAGTAAATTACACTTTGCAAAAGAAAACATAGCATAAAAACAATTGAAACATTTTAAACTTAAGATGTTACAATATTGCATGGCACAAAGAAACAGCAGCCAAATCTGACCCACACTGCCATCCAAGCCTCTCCATCCTGTACCCAGCCAGGAGAAATTGATTAACAACTCGCGCTGGGAAAGGGTTAAGGGCGCTGATGAACAACATATAACAGGAACATTTTTATAACACAACACCAATATTTGGCTGGTATTAATGCATAAGAAGGGCATGACTCGCATCAACCCCTGTATTCATTCTAATGGATGTGACTGCAATTTATCAACACAGTGTGAGATTCAGCACGAAGGCCATCCAATTCATAGTTATAATACCAACCAGTTTGAGTGCATTTGAATGGTAGAGACACAATGAAATATGATAAGAACCCAGAGGCCATATTGTCATGATGCTACTATCAACACCTTTTGAACATCGCAATAAGGACATTACCTATTTACATCACACTGCATCACAAATAAAGTGGCCGGTCAATCCACAACACTGTGTTCAAGCACGCAAGCCACACACAGTTATAAAACACCCAGAAGTAAGTCTTAAGATGAGGTGTTGGAGAGCCGTTTGAGCCAGTCCACAGCAGGATCATGGTTTCTCTGAAACCAATCCACGTTCATCTCGATCCTCCCCAGACTCTGTGACACCGCCCACACGTCACTCCCACCCATGTTAGACATGAAGAAGTCCTTCACCTGTAGGGAATGAGAGGCCGGTTGAATGAGGGTTAGTTTACTGACACTGTCAACAATGACTGGCATACAGACAGAAACACACAGGGAAATATATTCAAATGTCTGTCATGTCTGAGAGGCAATATCGCAGTGACCAAGAATATGACTAACAGATAATTTGCAATGCTAGAGATGACTGATGCAAAAAATTTCATCAAATTTCAAGGTCCAGAGGTCAAAGTCGTATCTTGTACAGTGCTGCTATATAGTGGTCCTGGGAGACAGGCGATGTGGTAAGTACAACAGAGGTTGGATGGGATTAAAACAACAAGACTTGGTAGACCTATTACATAGTAACCATTAAAATGAATGCCACTTCACACTCAATATCTGCCATGGCAACCACCTCCATGACAACCGGTGACGTTCACTAACCACATCATAGTCATAATAAGTGGTGAAATCCTGTAGTCCCCATTAGCATGCGCGAAAACTTGGGTGTCATACCATGGAATCTGCAGGCAAATGTCCAGAAAACATACAATGGCACAGAATTTTCCACAAAGTATCAACCGACAAATATTCATTCGTAGCTGAAGTGGAGGAAATACTGGCTCACTTTGAATAGAGAGTGTCCCAGTGTTGCTTAACAAAGCGTCAGGCCAGGATTCTGCCGGTTGGGGTACTGGCCACAGATGTGATGACATATACAGTGTCTGTTTGTCTGATGTTGGGGCCATTCAGTGCTTCTTCAAGCAACCTGTATCCGAAAAGGTCCACACAGATTGAGCCACGTACATTATAATTTCACAAGCACACGCCCACTTACAAGCTCTCCCTGACACACAAACTTATGAGCTTTCTATGACATACCAACTCTAACGTTCCCACAGACATATCATTGATACGCTCTCAAACACACATCTATTCACATTAGCTATGCATTCTACCCATCACACCCACTTATGCATTCCCCCATCACACCCACTTATGCATTATACCCAACACATCCACATGCATTTTACCAATCACACCCACATATACATTATATCCAACACATCCACTTATGCATCCTCCCATCACACCCACTTATGCATTCTACCCATCACACCCACTTATGCATTATACCCAACACATCCACTTATACATTCTACCCATCACACCCACTTATGCATTATACCCAACACACCCACTTATGCATTCCACCCATCACACACACTTATACATTCTCCCATCACACCCACTTACACCTTCTCCCCATTACATCCACTTATGCATTCTCCCCACCCACTTATGTGTAATACCCAACACACCCACTTATGCATTCTCCCATCACACCTACTTATGCTTTCTACCCATCACACCCACTTATGCTTTCTACCCATCACACCCACTTATGCATTTTCATAGACATACCCAAACATCTTCATCTTAACACACTCACACACCCACACACTCAATCCCCTCTGACACACCCACTTAAGAGATATTCCTGACAAACAAATTTAAAACTTCTCACCGACACGCCCACCTTCAAGTTCTACCCATCATACTCACTTATACGTTCTCACAAACACAACCACCTATGTCGTCCTCCAAACACAAGTTTTTTCAAACAAACCCACTTATAACATATCCCCAACACATCTACTCACTTTCTCCCTGACACACTCACTCAGTACACCCCATATAGCCACAGGATAAAAAAACCACATCTCACCTCTGTAAGAGGATAGTGTCAGTAGATGAGGACAGGGCAGAGAGCAGAGTGGATTTCTCCGTAGCTACATTTGTCTTGCAGTATTTCCCCCAGACAAACTCCCAGTCATCCTCGTCTCCATACTTAACTCCTCCCCCATACACTAATAATTTAAAATCTGGTATCATACTGCAAGAGGAAGACAAACAATTACATAATGTAAAAAGGAGCTGACAATGTCTATAAATAGTAACCATTGATAAAATGAATATTAATAGAATGACCATTAATAGTCACCATTGATAAAATGAATCTTAATAGAATAACCATTAATAGTGACCTTTGATAAAATGAATATTTATGGAATGATCATTAATAGTGACCTTTTCCTCGACAATATGACCACTGATAAAGTGACCATCGATAGAATGACCGTCTCTACGCACTCAGAACCCTGTCTCCATTTCTGAAACCTATCTTTAATCTTCCTGACAACTCCTGGTTCTCCAATTTCTAGAGCTCGACCTAGCAACAATGTCTGCAAATACCTGAAGCAAACAAATCAAATCATATAATATATATTTCCCCAAGCAATAAGCCATCCTCCTTAGACACATTGAATCACCCTTCACATTCACACATTTCCTCCCTAGAACATTTCCCCTGTTATAAGCCATCCTCCTTAGCACATTTCCCCTGCAATAAGACTCAAAGCCTTACAGTTGAGTATCCCATATCCTTAGACACATTCTGCAATCCGGCATCCTCCTCTGAAATCCGGACATTTTTTGGGCGGCACCGTTATGAAGCCACAGTGGAATTCTTCGATGCAAGAAGCCAGGTCCCAATAAACGGCACACATTTACCCCTGAATTCGGCCATCCTCCTTAGACACATGGGCCCCTGCAAGGTGCTTATCCTCCTTATCACACATTTTCTCAGCTGACACAATGGGGCAATAAGTCTCCTCCTTTACACATGACCCCTGCAAAAGCCATCCTCCGCCTACGGATCAATAAGCATCCTCCTTAGACACCTAGGCAAATGCAAACCCATCCTCCTTGACACATTTGCCCCTTAACTTATCCTTTCGATTTCTCATATCCTGCACTGAGGCATCAGATCATCAATAGACCATCCTCCGAGTGCCTTCCCAATAAGCCACGACCATAATACCTCTCATTAGACACATTTGCCCCTGCAATAAGCCATCCTCTTCTAGACACATATGCCCCTGCAATAAGCCATCCTCATTTAGAAAAGAGTGACACAGGACCCCTGCAATAAGCCATCCTCCTTAGCTAGACACATTGCCCCTGCAATAAGCCATCCTCCTTAGACATGTTGTCCCCCTGCAATAAGGGTCGAATCCTCCTTAGACACATTTTTAATCCCCACATAAGCCATCGCCATCCTCCTTAGACTTTTCCCCTGCAATAAGCCATCCCCCTTACACACATTTAGGCCCCTGCAATTAACGCACCCCTCCTTAGACACATATCCCTGATTGCAATAAGCTGAGTCATCCTATTAGACATTTGCCCCCTGCAATAAGCCATCCTCCTTTGGACACATAACGTTATGCAATTGGCCATCCTCCTTAGTACTTCTCCCCCTTCGGCAATGCATGAGACAATGGATGTGTTCAAAAGCATTCCGAAATCCAGGTCCAGAATCCGCAAAACATTACCTCTGACAGAGGCATTCAATTTCCATAATGGATACTCAAGCTGTATTGGAATCCTCATTTATGCCACCCACACAGTGAGATGGTCAGATTCAGGCTTCCACAGAATGTCCCCAAGAGAACCAAAAATGAGACTTGTCACATATTCCTGTCACATATCCATCACAGATACTGGTTACAAGCATGTCCAATATGATAAACATAGCATCATATACTGCGTTCTGAAATGAAAACCTACATCTTCTACAATATGAAAGATTGTGTACAATAATGGAGATAAAAATGTACATAATCAAAATGGAGATACAAGACAACAAAAATGTAGATCTTCAGTAACTAGTATGTCCATATAACACCATGAATGAGAGCTTGTCCAGCTGGTAATGTTACCTTGAAGAGAGAGTAAGCTGGGGAGTACTCAAGCATCTTTCCCAGGTACCACAACCCATCCAAGCCAGTCTTCAATGGCACGTACTCCTTCTCCCCAGATAAATAGCGAGACATATTGAGAGCTGTCACTATGTCAACATGTCCTGACCTTCATCACACAATATATGAATGACCTGACCTATTTCATATAACCACCAGTAATATCATAATGTACAAAATGACAGCTATTGAGAATAAGACTCAAAAGGTTTCATGTCTATTTGAAAATTAATTAAATCTCTTCAGAATATAACGGTCTATCATTCTTTAACATGATAAATGGTTAGTTGAGAGGGTCGCCATCTTGCTAAGTTGAAAACATCTTCCAACAGTACCTGTGGTATCACATTCTAAGTATGTCAGTCTGAATGAGACATGGTACCAGATAAGATTCACACCAGCTTGTTACAATCGGGTCGTTCAAGCTCGGCCCTCTCACCGTGCGAGTAGAAGGTTGGTCAGGGAGCTCCAAGTCACTGTGTAGTACAACACCCAGTAGAAATCCATCATTTTCACATTGAACTTCACCCATACCTGACCACCCAACACATCAAAAGTTACTACAACAGAAGCAAACCATATGTCGAATAATATTAGTCGATAACCTTACAGTAACGAGGAAATATGTTTGTTGTTACACCCACATCCTCCTTTGTCTACCCACTTGAGCAGCAGTTGATCCAGGTCATCCGAGGTCACATAAGTCAGGGGGGTGTTCCCTTTATAGTTTGTAACTGCAATGAAACGGATAATTCTTTTCTAACACCATAATATACAACCTAAGTGATACAGGTGATGCCAGTGTGCCAGCCAAGACACAAGTCTCTCACCTTGACTTTAACTCCTCAGACTGATTACTGCGAGGGTTAAACAAGAACCGCTCTTGCGACACACTGAACTTAGTCACCATAAAAAACAGGGTATCCCATCTGCTGTGTCCATGTATCCATGACCTCTGTCACATTGACCCCCTTTTTCTCCTCCACAGACTGCTCAGAAAGTGCCTCCCATAAGTGCTGGGTTTTAGCTTTTCCATAACTATGTCTGCCCAAGTAATGATGAATTCCTCTGACAAATGTGTAGTTGTCAAGGAATGCTTCCAACATCCAAATAATCGAAGCTCCCTACACACAGGTCATACCAGCAAAATGTAATCAAGTACATTTCTAAGTGACTTTATTGTCCAAAGTAACTGAATCTACAAGCCCTCATAGAGATGTATGGCACCATTCAGCTGAGCAGCTTCGGCCAAATGCAACTCAGAACATGATACATGACATTGAGAGACAGTTTGGACACAGCCCTAACTCATTTTGCCTTCTATACAAGATGGTGAACTTGATTTCAGCTTCAATAAAGTCAATGACATGCTTCAATTCAATGTATACATTTCCTTATCTGATGGTTCAAAGACTTAGCTACATTGAGTGAGGTCCTGACCTAGAATAATCTACACTGTTCAGACATTTCATGGAACCCCAAATTGATTCTTGCTTATTCACAGCATGACTATTACCAGTAGAAAATACTCATCTACAAACCATTGAACAAGAAAATAATTTTACAAATACAAGTAAATACCTTTTTTATGTGATATGGAGTCAAATATCCGATTTCTGTGGGGTCATAAACTGGGACAGAGATGGGAGAGAGCTTCGTAAGCCTTTGAGCCCGTTCAAGTCCACTTATCGGTGTTTATTTCAAAGTTGGGCTGTTATATATTCACCAAGAAGCCTATTAAAAGGATAAGCACATTGCAAAGCGAATCGGAAAGTCTGTAATGTGAATTGTCGGCGATTTTGATCAAATCGGTCAATATTACCAAGATATGTTTCTAAACATGATATGGTAGCGGATTCCGCTACAAATACCCCAAAACCCATGGTTCTTAGCTACTGCAATGAACCAGCTTCCAAACATGCATGGTTCTGAGGTGGTGGCACACCGACTACCTCAGAACCATGCATGGTTCCATGCATGAGGGTTCCAGTAGTTAAGAACCATGGGAAAACATGATATGGTAGCGGATTCCGCTACAAATACCCCAAAACCCATGGTTCTTAGCTACTGCAATAAACCAGCTTCCAAACATGCATGGTTCTGAGGTGGTGGCACCCCGACTACCTCAGAACCATGCATGGTTCCATGCATGAGGGTTCCAGTAGTTAAGAACCATGGGAAAACATGATATGGTAGCGGATTCCGCTACAAATACCCCAAAACCCATGGTTCTTAGCTACTGCAATGAACCAGCTTCCAAACATGCATGGTTCTGAGGTGGTGGCACCCCGACTACCTCAGAACCATGCATGGTTCCATGCATGAGGGTTCCAGTAGTTAAGAACCATGGGAAAACATGATATGGTAGCGGATTCCGCTACAAATACCCCAAAACCCATGGTTCTTAGCTACTGCAATGAACCAGCTTCCAAACATGCATGGTTCTGAGGTGGTGGCACCCCGACTACCTCAGAACCATGCATGGTTCCATGCATGAGGGTTCCAGTGGTTAAGAACCATGGGAAAACATGATATGGTAGCGGATTCCGCTACAAATACCCCAAAACCCATGGTTCTTAGCTACTGCAATGAACCAGCTTCCAAACATGCATGGTTCTGAGGTGGTGGCACCCCGACTAAGGGTTCCA
>JAXDRA010001191.1:0-17385 GCA_034190875.2 Urechis unicinctus
ACAGGACTCGACTGGCTTAGTGGAGACAAAGTCTGGGGGAGCTGAACCTAGTTGCACCCCTAGTGTAAATATGTCTTCTAAGAGAGATAAGCTTGCTGCCGTCATAGCCGGGGGTCAGGGCCGTCAGTACCTTGGTTTGAAGGGCCTTACAATTGACCAGGTTGAATCAATGTCTGATGAAGAGATCATAAAGCTGTATGTGAGATACGAGGCTCGGCTAGGTGCCAGCATGACACGTACTCTAGGTCAGACACTGCTACAGCTGTACTCAGGTATTGCTTGTATGTTTCTACCAATCCCACCAGAACACCAGCCAAGGCTAATTACAGACCTCGAGACGGACCCGTTTGTTGGACACGCGCTAAGCACTGCCACTTGTGAGCTATATCATCGCTATGGTATGTTTTTTAGCTCCCTTAACTGCGGCTTTAACAACAGTTAAGCACTGTCAATTTGGAAAAACAAGCACCGAAACAACAGGGGCCGGTGGAGAGGAAGACACCACTTCCTTGCTATAGTATGTGTTTAACTCTGATACAGCATGTGCTTAACTCCGCTATAGCATGTGCTTAACTCCGCTATAACAGGTGCTTACTAAGAGCTGTCAATTGGACAAATAAATTTAGTAAGTAAACATGGAAGAAACGAACACGAATCAAGGGGAGACAACACCGGTGGAGATAACGTCAGTGACAAAAAACGCTAAAAGGGTTGCGCAGGACGAAAGGGTGCTGCAGCTCGAAAAGCCAATCAAAATAAGCTTCTGAGAGAGCTCCGAGAGGCTAAGGCAGCGCTTACAGATGGTAGAGATGAAGCTGTCGAGCCAATATCAACGAGCAAGCCTATGGAAAGGTGGACGTGGCCAACATGGGCTGTGCCTTTAGTTGTCGGCGGTGTTGGCGTGTTGGCATTGTATTGCTACAGACACCAGATGGTAGCCTCACACCCTAAACAGGTTGTGGTACAAAAGCCTCCAGACGCTCATTTAATGGATCCGTTTTATATGGAATAAGATGACAACACCAATTACTGATGGAAAAATGCTCGTCAACGCTCTGTACCACGGTGTAGTTGTTTCCGGTATTTCAATAGGCTATGCCAAGCTTGCTAAGATGGCTCTGGGTGGTGGGGTGCCACGTCTTGATTTCACCCCATGGCACCTGGCTATCGCTGTTGCCGACGTATCACTAGCTATGGCCACAAAGGATATGCTAATTAAACAAGGAATCTTACCAGTTGATATACTGAAGTAATGGCCACACTTGCTCTACTTGTTGGGGGTGCTCTTGTTAACGCCCTTGCATTCTCTGGGAGCAACTTTTTATTCTCTAAATTACGAGGCAGCCAAGTGGACGCGGAACGTAAACGCCATGATATGGCAATCGAGCAGCTTCAATCTGCTCAGGCAGCATGGGCCAAGAAGAGAACTGAGCGCTTAGACTTCATCAATGAGCAACTGCGCCGCCAGGGCCACGCCGAGCATACTTTTAAGGATGCGGACGAGGCTATGCGTGAGTACGTCTTAATTACCAATAAAACCGTCGACCCGCTGGGCTCTGAGCCTCAGCTTTCAGACTTCTACGAGCCCTCAGATGAACAGAGGGGGCGTGAGGTGGCATTCATTATACTGGGTATGGCTGCGACTGGGCTGGTTGCATACAGGCTTGCTAAGTAGGTCATTTGGAGACTCGAACGTTTACTGTATATGGATCGTCGCATGCAAGAGATCTACTATAGTCCTAAGGGATACTGGAAAGGCATTACTGCTATCAAGAAGCTTGCGACGGAAGCGAGGGTTTCTGAGGAAGTTGCCAGGGGGTGGCTAACAAAGCAAGTTATATGGCAAATCTACCTGCCAGTGCCAAAACACATTCCCAGGCCAAAGTTTGATGTCCCTGTCCCTAATGAGGTTCACCAAGCCGATCTCTTATTTCTTCCTCATGACGTTGTGAAGCGCCGGACTTACAAGTATGCCCTAACATTGGTTGATGTGGCCTCGCGCTACAAAGCGGCTGAGCCATTGACTACAAAAGAGGCTAAGGAGTTCGCAGGTGCACTTGAGAGGATATACAAACGAGGACCGCTGCATTGGCCTAAACTACTTCAGGTGGACCCCGGACGGGAGTTTATGGGTGCAGCGAATCAGCTGTTAGTAAACCATGGAGTATCAGTCAGGCGTGGCCGTGTGAATATCCATCGAGACCAGGGTATAGTGGAACGCTTTAACCGAACCCTTGCTGAACGACTCTTTGGTCACCAGTATGCCGTAGAGTTAAGGGATACTGGAAAACGATCGACTGAGTGGGTTTCTCGACTGCAGGCTGTAGTCTCTGCGATAAATAATGAGGTGACCCGCTTGACTGGAAAAAAACCTAAAGATGCTATAAAGGCAAAACGAGTTGCACAAAAGCCCTCTGCAGTCGTACCAGGGCGCCCTCTGGGGGTCAAAGAGCAAAAGCTTCCCTCTGATGTTGGCGTTCGCTACCTCTACCAGCCTGGTGAGGCAGAGCAAGACCACCGGCGGCGGGCCACTGACCCTGTGTGGTCACTCAATGTTTACCGGATTGGAAGCTCTGTCACTAAATCTGGTGAGCCTGTACTATACTATTTGCTGGATGGACCTCTCCGTGGCTTTGTAAAGGAGGAGTTGCTTGTGGTGCCGTCCGATACCCAGTTGCCGCCAGACGGTATTGTGACCGTCGTGGATTCGACGATGACTTGCGAGAGGTGTAGCGAGTAATTGATACTGCGAACTGTAGATGTAATCCTTTATTTACGAAATTGTAGATCGGCACGCTCTGGGGATGTTTGGATGGTCTTTACTACAACTGTGATGTTGAGATGTTCGAAGTTGTAGATGCGTACGATATATATTTCCAAGTCCGATATATGAGGTTTGTCGTTGTATTTATAGAGCAAAATGTGGGCTGGACATAGGTGGCGCATTCTGATTGGATGCCCACTGGCATCTGTCCGCACTGGACATTGCCGCAATTACTGACTAAACATGAAAGGGATTAAGGTTGAATATTGATAAGGTTTAAAGTTGAGATCAAAGGGCCTGGTGTTAATTACCTGTAATTCTGATACGTTTCGGGAGTAAATGGGTTTGAAGTTGATAGCTTGGAATGTTAATTGTGTGAGGGCTATGGCTAGATCGAAATAAGTTCTGTTTGTTTCAAAGGGATTAGTGTATATGACGTGAATTTAGAGGTCCTGAGAGTCTTGTGAAATGTATGAGGATCTGGCTGTGATAGAGGGCTGTGATATATGCCTCTTCTTTGAAAAAGGACACTCCGTGTCCTTGTGTTAAAAACTAGATATGCATGTGTATGTTGTGTTTGAGCGTGCCAATCAAAGACAATATTGTATACATAAAAATAATCACGGAACAATACCAGAACACAAACAAAATAATAATCACAAATCAATACCAAGTACAATATGTATAATCTATGATAATAATATTTTGAATTATTTAGTAAATAATACTTTTAAGATAAGAGAGTTATGATTCAAACACAATGTCAATCAATTGACCAAAATACAATATGCATTATTTACAATAATATTCTAAATTATCTTCAAGTAAATAAAACAGTGACAATAAGACAGTTACAGTGACAACTGATCAAGCAAAACATTATAAAGACAAAAAATTATATACATATGTAACGATGTAGAATTTCAACAAGTTAAATATATGCGATTTGAACCACACAAACAAAAATGGCTCAACTACTTGAAACTTTAAATCTTCGAGTCCTTAATGATGTTTCAAATGTTCTTCAAGGATTTAATCATTTGAGATAATGAAATTGTTAGTTGATTACTGACATTAACCCTTTTTTGTAAACATCTGTAGTAACTGAGTTCTGTTTGGTATTGTCATGGCAGAGGTTGTTGGCAATCTTCATCTTCTTGTGACCCGTTGTATGCCTGTACTCGCACAGTTGTTAAGTAGGGCTCGGTAAAAGCCTTTCTCAAATTATTAGTTGGCATTTTACATATGCATCCTTCTTACAAGTTGAGGAAAGGAGAATATTCAAAGTCAGTTACTGAGTCTATGGTTCTTACAAGCTGGCTTGGCCTGCTTGTTTTAATTCGTCCGGTTCTACCCTAATCAATTCTTACATATAATGCCTTTTTATGATATAAATTTCTTTGCAAAACAAAACAGTAAACTGGTGATGTTTGTCTGATGAACAGATTTTCTCAGATGTTTTTCTGTCATTATTTGCATATCAATACGATAGTTATGCATTGGTGTGACATATATAGGAATATCTTGCTGCACTGTTGTTGATTGATTGATTGTGATAGAGGGCTGTGATAGTATTACCAATTAGACTAATAGATATCTATATATATAACAATGGTAGTATTTGACAATAAGTGCCCATGGATATTGCTCGGAAAGAAAGTCCCCTGTAACAGGCCCTGTACGCAAGAGCAAGAGTTTTGTAACTTACACAGATATAAGATAAAACATGGTGTCATTAATCGTCTTTGTACGGGTTGTCAGAAGGCTATAAAAAATAATAAGGTAGGATTGTGCATGGATTGTGGGTTCGATAAAGTCAACCACAGTCGTCTTCGTCTTGCCCAAAAGATTGTTTCACAACGGCCTATAGCTGGGGACACGCCAGTCGGCGCCACTGAACGGGGATTCCCCACTGTATAAAAATAGAAATCTTGTGGCGCTGTCAACAACATGGTTTGTCGGCTATGTGCGACGAAGCTTGGCACCTTGTCAGAGACGGGTGTTTACTGCATAGGTCAAAGTCCGCTCGCTGTATTGTTGTTGCCTTTTGTGTATCAACGAATTCCCTTTTAGACTAATGGAACTGTATAGTAAACATGACTCATAATCAGCGAGCACGTGAAGCCCAAAATGATTATGTTTCATTTCACGGTTTTTAAGCCTCCTTATCCACACTCTAAGGTTGCACTCAAAGCACTCCAAGTGCGTAATGAATATGACCGTACATACAAGGAGATGTTTGCTAGATTAAAGGCTGGGGTGGCACGCACCCCTGTCCCCACTGCTGCCCCACGCAGACCAGTCCCTGCCCCACGCAGACCTGTCCCTGCCCCACGCATCCCCGCAACCCAGTCCCCAGTCCCCACAGCGCGTCTTGCCTTCAAGAAGACTAAGTGGGCTGTTAAAAACTATTTGCGTGGATGGGTGATGAACGTTCCTGAGTCTCACCCCCTTAGCTCGGACCTTTTGATGTTCTTTAAGGGCATGCGTCGGAAGATGCATAAAGTTTTGACTGGTGAGCTGGAAGAGCTAGGTGGAATCAAGTGTCAGTTTGCCCTTAAGGTAAGACTCTCCAAGCACGCCGATGATGACAGCACTGATTATTTTGAGCCTGTGTTGCGTAATAAGCAGCAGGTGGTTCTCTCCTCAGAAGATATTAACGATGAGCTGGACCAGTGCAATGCTAATATCCAAGAGCGGTTGGAGAAGTGGACCAACCAAGGTTCTGGCAGGGAGTTTCAGGCGGTCACAACTCTGTGGATTGATATTGCCAACTACCAGCCATTGAAAGGTGGCTCCTACCTGAAACTGCCGAGAAAGCTGGCGGTAAAGAAGGCAATTAGAAACGTAAAAAACACAAACGACCCACACTGCGTTCTATATTCCATTGAAGCGGCTCTGCACCCGGTTGCCAAGAACCCGCAGCGACCATCGAAATATAACATTAAGCTGCTCTTAAGACTCTTAGAAGGAAAAGGCGTGGACTATCCAACACCTATCTCGCAGATTGAGAAGATAGAAAAACATGCTAAAGTAGGCGGCTTGAATGTCTTTGGCTGGGATGGAAAGGCCACCATCGTTCACCGTATCAGCAGACAGCCTGGTCCATGTATAAACCTCATGCTGATTGAGGAGGAGGGTAGGTTTCATTACACGCAGATCGAAGACCTGAACCGCCTGCTGTATGACCAGAGTAAGTACGAGCACCGCAAGTTCTTCTGCGAGCGATGCTTGCATGGATACACCACTGAGAAACTGCTCCTGGCGCACAAACATGAGTGCATGGGTATCGGGCAGACTGCTGTGCGAGTTGACATGCCTGAGGAAGGGAAGAACATATTATCCCTCCAGAACTGGCAGAAACAGCTTGCTGCCCCCTATCTTATCTATGCCGACTTTGAGGCGCTCACAGTGAAGCTTCCGGGACTTGCGCCTAATCCTGGTAAGAGCAACACACAGAGAACACAGGAGCATGAGCCATGTGGTTACGGCTATGTGGTTGTCCGATGTGATGGGCAGACAGAACCCCCTGTGGTTTATAGAGGAAGCGATGTTGTGGAGAAGTTCTTACAGGCTCTGCAGCAGGAGGAGCAAAAGATCAAAGCAGTTCTGTCCAAGCCTGTCCCTATGCGGATGACTCGGGAGGATAGAAGGGCACATAAGGCTGCAACTCACTGTCATGTGTGCAAGAAAAAACTGGGCTGTGACTCTGTTCGCAATCACTGCCATATAACAGGCTTGTACAGAGGGCCAGCCTATAACGTGTGTAACCTGAAACTTCGGCTGAGTCCCAAGACAACACCCATCCCTGTGGTGTTCCATAACCTGCGGGGCTACGACTCCCATCTCTTGATGCAGGGTATAAGCAAAGTGGAGGGCAATATCAACTGCATCCCAAATAACATGGAGAAGTATATCTCCCTGTCGGTCGGACAGTTGCGCTTCATTGACAGTGCACAGTTCCTCCTGGCCTCGCTCGACAAGCTTGTGTCTGCTAACAACCCAGATGCCTTGGCTGTGACGGAGGAATACGAGCCAGACCAGATGAAGCGGCGCTTGCTGCTGCGTAAGGGAGTGTATCCCTATGAGTTCATGGATGGCTGGGATAAGTTTGATGCTCCACTGCCGCCGATCCATGATTTCTACAGCAAGCTCTCTGAACAGGGTATATCTGCTGCAGACTATGAACACGCCCAGAAAGTCTGGAACGCGTTCGGTTGTAAAAACATGGGGGACTACCATGACCTTTACTTACGCACGGATGTACTGCTCCTGGCCGATGTGTTTGAAACATTCCGCAAAACCTGTCTTAAGCAATACGGGTTGGATCCGGCCCACTACTATACCAGCCCCGGTTTGTCGTGGGATGCGCTTCTTAAGAGCACAGGGGTGAAACTCGAGCTTCTCACCGATTATGACAAGCACCTGTTTATTGAGAAGGGGCTGCGCGGTGGGATAAGCATGGTATCACATCGCCACGCTAAAGCAAACAACCCATACGTGGAGGGCTTTGAGCAGGATAAGCCAGCGAGCTATATCCAGTACCTCGATGCCAACAACCTGTATGGGTGGGCGATGAGCCAAGCCCTACCTACTTCGGGTATTGAGTGGGTGGAACGGCCTGAGAACCTAGAGATCCAGGACCATCCCGATGATGCTGAAACGGGGTATATACTTGAGGTTGACTTGGAGTATCCTGCTGCGCTTCATGACGAACACAACGATTACCCCCTAACGCCGGAGCGGCTTCTTGTGCAAAATGAGTGGTTGTCAGACTACCAGAAAGATCTCCTAGGTGCATTGGGGAGCACCGGAAATGGAGTTGAAAAGCTGGTGCCCAACCTGCGGAACAAGGAGAAGTAAGTGGTACACTACAGGAACCTCAAGCTATATCTGTCTTTGGGGTTGAGACTCACCAAGATTCATCGTGCGCTTGTCTTTGACCAGAGTCCATGGATGGAGCCTTACATAAGGATGAATACAGATCTGCGCAAGGCCGCCAACAGCGACTTTGAGAAGGATCTCTATAAACTTATGAATAACTCCGTCTTTGGTAAAACGATGGAGAATCTCCGGAGGCGAGTCAACGTTAAGATTGTGCGCTCATCGGAAAAAGAAAAAATACGTGGGCTTGTTGCCAGCCCCGCCTATGCTCGACAAAAAGTGTTTGACGATGATCTAGCTGCCCTGCATATGCACAAGACTCGCTTAGTGCTGAACCGCCCGGTCTACGTTGGCATGTGCATTCTGGACCTCTCCAAGCACTTGATGTATGACTTATACTACAATACCATGAAGGCTAGATATGACAGTAATATTAACCTGCTTTACACAGACACAGACTCGCTGCTGCTTGAGATCCGTACCACTGACGTCTATGCTGATATGAGGGAGGATGGGCATCTCTTTGACACTAGTAACTTTGACCCTTCTCATGCCCTACACAGTGCCAAAAACAAAAAGGTTCTTGGTAAGATGAAGGATGAGTGCGCTGGCGTGCCCATCAAGGAGTACGTTGGTTTGCGCCCTAAGATGTACTCTATCCTGATGTCTGATGAGGGCGAGATAAAAAGAGCTAAGGGTGTGAAGAAGGTGGTGGTGAAGAAGCATCTACGACACGCTCAGTACGTGGAGTCACTGTTCGACCAGAAGCAGTTTCGCCACGGAATGAACATGCTCAGGAGTGACTGCCATAAAATATATGGGCTCCACGTTAACAAGGTGTCTCTCTCCCCCTTTGACTCAAAGCGGTGGATAGCTCCAGGTGGTGTAGACACTCTGGCCTATGGGCACGAGTTGATATGTTGAACATAAGAGGGCTGAGGTATAGAATGAGCACCGATGAACATATTGGGGTGGCCGAGCTGCAAGCAGATGTGGAACATATATGGGAGGAGAAGGTGGACCTTGAGAATGATGTGAGGGATTTGGAATCAAAGTATGAGGACCTTTTGGAGCGCGTGAGTCGTTTAGAAGAGCTTATTCCTCAGGGTCCTGGTGTAGAGGAGAAGGTGAGGGAATTGGAATCGAAGTATGAGGACCTTTTGGAGCGCGTGAGTCGTTTAGAAGAGCTTATTCCTCAGAGTCCTGTTGTAGATGGTTGACATTGCTGTCGCCCTCTTTAGTGGGCCTATACCATAGGGGCTGGAAGGGCTGGGCGCATATGGTGGGGGGGAGGTGCGAGCGGTTCGCTGGCTCATGTGAGTCACCCTGTATATGTGTGTTTTCTGGGTTGCACCATATGAGATAGGTGTGTCATAATCATATGAGACAGGTGTGTCAGTACCGCACGCACATGTGAGTCAGCCTGTGTGTGTGTGTTTTCTGGGTTGCACCATATGAGATAGGTGTGTCATAATCATATGAGACTGGTGTGCCAGAACCGCTACTCCCTATACTACTATGGTTTATGCTAGTTTCGCCAAACGCAAATGCAAAACGATCAGAAGAGAAACCCAAAGTCTGATGCTTTACGAGACTTAGAATAGAACTGTTTTCTATTTAATTTGTGGACCAGAGGTTGAATGGTCGAATGAACAAGGACTTCACCCCCATAATACGCTTACAATACAGCTCTCTCTCGGGTCAATGTCCAATGAAACAGCAGAGAAACATATGATCTTCATTTTGAGAGGCAGGCTGTTTATACCTTATACCTCGGTCATTGCTCTGGTGCTCGGTGGGTATATCATTAACGACAAGGGCACGAATTAGAATTGGCATTAAATGTCTCGTCCATCTAATGTCATGCACAAAACTGTTTTCACATTATATTAGTTTATTTTTTAACTAGATAAACAACCCAGGAAGCGCGATGTTTGTATATCTCAAAGAAACATCTAATGCAGACATTCTACAAATGCACAGCAGCAACACCACGCACGTGTTTAACATGACAAAATCTGAATGACTGATGGAGAGATTTATGCTACTGATAGCAAACGTATATATATATATGCATAAATATGTATACATATATGTACATATATATGCATTTATATATATATATATATATACATATATATATATATATATATATATATATATATATATATATATATATATATATATATATATATATCGGTAAGAATAACATCTTTAACGACTTTAAGCTTGCAAACAGAATCCTGATAAAAGAGATGATGAGGGGGAAATGGAAGAGGATATCAGAAGGAAGCAACATAGTGAAAAACTATCATACTCGATAGCGCTCTGGCTTCCATTGAATGACATTTGGACCAGGAAGCAATCAACCATGGTTGCAAACATATAATAGCAGCAACCAACAAATGTAAATAACTACAGTGAGATACATTGATGTTACACCAGGCTACCAAATCGAGAGAAGAAATCAGATTACAAATAATGTGTTCAAATAAAAGCCTCGTTCAAATGTTATGGCAGGAAATTGGATTTGTCGATGGGTCCTCTAGTTGTGTGCATTTGCCAAAAAAGCAGATTATTCGGACAATCAATAATAACTTGTAACAACATCATGAATAAAATGTAACAAGGCTAGTCCCTTCAACAAATCCAAGCAAGACTCACAAAGACATTTGGATATTAGTCATAAAAGCCACAAATGTTATATTTCAATTACAAATTACTCTTGCATCATCATCATAATCATCGTCAACAGACATTCATTTAAGACAAAAATAATTTTTATATCTCATCAGCAAATAACTCATGATTTGATATATATTCATTATGATTCTCTTACGCCATTAGTGTTTTCCACAAACGATTCCGCCATATTATCATGTCCGTAAAACAATACGATGACCATAAAACACGAAGTGATTGCCCAGTATTACTTTTTGTGTTGTAGGCTGTCAACCAAAGTAAAATATATCACCATAGCAACATTCGCATGACCACGATCACACATTATCGCCAAGGTTACTCTTTGTGCTGAAGGCTGTCAACCAAAGCCCTCGCTTGCGGTCTACTGGAAGGAATCCTGCGCCAGCATGACATCATCATCTTGTACCTACAGCACAGACGCATAAACGTTGCTATTTTACGGTGATTCTAACTGTTGTAACGAGAGGGAATAATTCAGATTTCGCATTTATGCCACAGATGCATGCAGAAACTTTATAAATTTGACAATTCTTCCCAATAAACAAGTAATGAAACAAATTTCACATGTCCATGTCACAATTCTGGGGCCTGTTAAGTCTCTTCCCAGAAGCCATTCGCTCTTTCATGCTGTTCTCATCCATGTCACCGTAAGGAACCTCCCCTTCAAGAAGTAATAACTCAAAACTATCATAATACACCAAGGTTATATTCATGGCTTTGTATAGTTTTTATATCATATCAGAAGAGGGAGATATCTACATCTTGTTGTTGTTTATTTTTGTAACCTTTTGAAGCTATTTCCCAGAGCAGGACTCCAAACCCCCACACGTCTGATTCCTTGGTGTGTTCCAGTTCGTTCGCCGTCTCTGGAGCCAGCCATCTCACACTCCACAAGTTCTGTACGTGATTAAAAACGAGAACATTACCACGTAGAATACAAAACGAATGCATTATGACCTTAATGTACACGAACGGGCGTTGATGAATGAACGATTACAACCTCTTGTTGCTCCAGACGTCTCCGCTCACGGACATGCAAAGCCGAAGCAAAACCAGAGAGTTTGGCCACGACGTGACTTCCTTCTTGGACGAGAATCACATGGTCAGCTGACATCTCATAAACCAGTAACTCCTCCTTCAATGCAAACCGAGCAACTCATTCAATACCAGCAGCTCAAAGTATGACGCATTTCATGTGTAAGTTATTTGATAAACATTTTAAGTTGCCAAACCAATTACCTCACTATTGAGATAGTATCGCCCACTTACCTTGGCCGAATGTAAGGAGGCCAATCCTTTGGCAACGTGGATGGCAAACCTCCACGGCGGTAGGCCAGAGGACATCATAGAGGCTTTGACGGCGAGGCTGGTCGAGGAGCCAATGATGGTCACGTTGTCATAGGCATGTTCGCTGTGGCGAAACTGGTCATCAAGGAGAGATTTCAGGGATCCCAGGGAGTGGTACAGAAACAGAGGCTGGATGGTATCTAAGAACGCATTACACACACACATTCATATATATATATATATATTTATATATATATATATATATATATATATATATATATATATATATATATATATATATATATATATATATATTGTAAACAACTTAGAAGTTTCAAACAATAATATACTTAAAGTGCAAGTAATGGGTAAAATATGAATTTTCGGGATCTTATAGAACGCGATTTTCTGATCAATAATTTGCTGTTCTTTTTTCGATCCGACGCGTAGTAAACAAGAAATAAGCAAAAACAAACAACACATTCCGGAACTTCCCGACCACACACCGAAGATGAACGAAGGCACTGTGACGTCATATGTCACCAGAAGATCTATGTTACCACGGACGCCGTTTCTATTCGCGAACTAGCAGTCGTACTAATTTATCGCTATTTACAGAAACTCATCAGCGTTTTTGTATCCATGGTTTCTTGAGAATCTGTAAGTATACTCATCCTTACATTTCCCATATGAAAGTCGAATTAGAATTCATTAGTTATGTTTCCGTACTGATTTTGAAAACAGAATTTGCACTTGCCCGTTGACAAAATTGACATGGCCGGTAGTGATCAGTGTGGGGCGGCTCAAGTTTTATAAGGCTGTTTCACAGATAACATATAGATTTGTCTCGTCAGGCTGCATTATGTAGATGTATGCTAGTCTGACAGTGGCTTACACTTGTCCTAAACAATACTCGGACGATGCCCAGTGCTCAGTGAGTCAGTTCTGGCCTACTGTCAAATTTGCTTCATATATAACTTTACCCTTATGTCTTCCAGTCTGTATCATCATTGTGCGAATATGTGAGTACCAGTACTGCAATAATTCGCATCTAGGGCCTCAAACGAAGCATGTCATTTCGTTTGGATGACCAAGGACGCCAGTTGGACTGCATCATCACCGATAGGCACACGAGTATCAATAAGTACATCCGTGATGACCAATGAACCAGGTGCACTTGCTGAAATGTATCACTACCCTGACAAGGAGGAGGCTGAGAGGCAGCATATGGAGAGGTTTCTTCTTTAGATGAGTCATGTAGTAAGGTATCTAAAGGTGATGATGAATGATGGTGGTGGCAGTGATGGGGTAGGGGAGGGGTGGTGATGGAGTTGATGGTGGTGGCCTAACCATTATATTGGTGGTTGGCCGATTGATATTTGCTTGTTTACAAGTAATATCTAAGCTCTGTTTATTTTTCAGCTTTGGCTTCAGCTAAGTCAAGCTTGTAACATTTAATTTTACCTATCTGTTAACAAGTGCACAAGGACATAACTATTTCTTATCATCATACTTACAAAATAAATGGTAAATATTGGGGTTAAAATTCACTTTGAACATCAAAGGTCATTTCAAACTGGTGGTGTAAGATGACGAACAAACATTGGAGTTTAAGATCCTATCGCCCAAATGGCACCACCGTGCATAGCACACAGTGGGATTTGAACTTGCCACATTGGGGAAACTAGACAAACACCCACCCTGCTAGACCACAGTTGTGGACCTATCATCTTAAACATCATTGGTGAGGTAACCGCCACAATATGACCTCTGATGTTGAAAGTGATGTTAAACAACAATATTTACCATTTTTATTTTCAAATCATCCAGCATGTGTATGGCTTTATGACTTAATTTGAATGTTAAATGGGTCTAAGGTAAGCTAAGCTGTGGTGAAACTCAAACACTGTTATATGATTCCTCTTTGTGGCTTGCTGAGAATTAATTTTGTAAATATATATGTTGGACTGGTGTATATATTTTGCCATTTCTATTATCACAGACAAGTGAATAAGAACCAGACATTGTTGGTATTTGTGAGCAGAATTGCATAAGCATTATTTGTATAATGTGCCCGCGAAATTTAATCATGATGATTGATGTGCAATGGCACAGGATATATAAAATAGCCTGCAAAAATTATTAAACGACTGTTAACATACTGTTATTTGAGTGATAAAATATCTTTTGTACGAGATACAGGATACAGGAACAAGATGCCCTGCAGGTATGTCATGATTTTGGAATTGATGCTTCCTATCATTTTATGCATATGGTATAATAAATTAGGTGGACTGGCCTTAACTGAATTTTGTTGCTGGTTGTCATCAGCGTGTAGTATCATCATAGCTTAATGTAAATAACAGAATAAGACACATAATGCTTTTTTGTCCCTTTATTATTGTAATGCTGGCAGTTTGAAACCAACATAAACTGATTCACCCTTGGGAAATCATCTCTAATTTTAAGTACAGCACAAGCTGGCAGTGGCACTCTATGATGTCTGCCTAGATTACCCCATCACCACTGTACCAACTGCCGATATGCAGTGAATCGGAATAACCTGCAATAAAAAGAGTACATGAATATTTTTCATCAGTTATCATCTGAACCAGACCATTTTTAAGTATATTCACTCATGCTGAGTAGTAACTTTCTTCTTGTACCTCTGGATATAAGCACTATATGCTATTTCTAGTGTCGAGGGACGCAGGAACCCTGAGACAAATCCTGGGTGTGCTGTAATACAGGACGCACCCATAGATTTTACTTTCTCGAGAACTTGTGGAATTTCCTGGCAGCATTTACTCTCTGCTACTGTAATCATTGGCCCACATGAGCACCTAGTACAGAACATAATTACAATGAATAACTAGCTTTTTAGCAAACAAAAAATTGACATAAAACATGAATAAGAAGATGACTTTAAGCAACACTTAAGGACAACTGTAAAGTAAAGAGAAAAATATCTGCAAAGATTGTTTGGACTGAAATGTGCCAATACCAAGTGCTGTTACCCAGTCGGCTCAAGTCCTCTTCTTTTTGAGGAGAATTTGCAGGCCTTGTCTTAACTGGAGGTTCAAATCTGCATGTCTGTATGCCCCCCTTAGGTTCCTAGTTCCTCTTCTTGGTGAGACAAACACTCACTGCTGTAATCCAGCTCATCGCTTCCGGAGTTGTCTGTATATGAGGAAGATGAGGACATTTTGCTCCCTTGACATATAATAAAAGCAAAGTATAATGGCAGTTATGCACTGTACTAGGTGTAAGTAATAAATATAGAACTAATAAGGACAAGATAAAGTATGTATTATTGAGGTTGGTACCCCAGGTAATTCAAAGAACTAGTGTAAGGCCTTGAACTCTTTAAAGGCCTATGATATATGTAGTCATAAACATGTCACTGAACTTGGATCCTGTACAATTCACTGGAGAGGTATATTCAATTGTAACAGCTTATCCCTGATAGGTCTCGGTTCCCAAAACCAGTGCCAATATTTAAAATAAAATTGATATTTTCTGTTGTCAAGGAGAATATAAATTATTGAAATTTTATTCAATTTATAGCAAAAACGAAATATCGAGTGAAATCCCCATTTAATGTAGTATCAGTTTTCATTTGCGATTAAATCAAATAAAAGCACAAGAAAAGATATTCTCCGTAACAGGACAGGCAAATGGTGTGAATCAATCATTGATAACCATTAAACGGGCCTGAAATCGAAGTGCAGACCTCTGTTCCAGTACTGCCTGTATTATCGCTCGGTCCCCTTTGGTTGACGTTTTCACCCAACATAATAGAAGTTTATCATAATTTAATGTATTCTAGGCGAACAAGTACTCCATGCCACATTAAATGATGTGATTCGTTGCGGTATATGATGTACATGATGACGGTATAAAATACGATTATGCTCACACCTACCACAGTTCCCATGTAAACAAACGAGGAAATGACTGCGCTATCCGGCTGGACGGTGACATATGACGTCACAAACTCAGGAGCCAATGGCCGTCGTTTTTTGCGCATATGCCAAACGGTCCGAAAAATCGATGGAAATATTGGAAAAAAAAAAACAAAACGACATCTATGGACGAAAATATTGTCGGAAACGTCTTTCACAGGCTGAAATACACCTTATTCAACTTTGATTAGGGATTCGAAAATAGACGTTACTTGCACTTTAACATGCTTTAATGTACCTTGTTTGCAGAACGCTGACGCTATCATAACGTGTTTTCCGTCAGTCAGAAGTCTCATCACATCCAGCTGGTTAATCAGATAAGTACTGCCACATTTCTCCAACTCTTTGCTACATTCTGAACAGAATCGTAAAATAGTTTTTAAGAACAAGCATTTATGCACAAATTATGCTTTTGTTATTTATGATTAAGTCCATCAACCCGGAATAGGTATCCTATCACCTCCTATTTTTTTCAGGACGAGTTCTCGCGTAGTCTTGTTACCCAGTTTGTGAGTTACTTTCTGTACGCAGAACGTACGACCCTGGTGCAGAATGGATCCAAACCTCAACTGCTCCGTTTTGACCTCAGTTAGCACCATCTCGTAAGTCGATGAGTCCTGGTGTGTTTTCAAAATGAAACACTATAATCTCTTACAATTCCCACACCTATATAATACTGTTTGTTTTTATACATCTGGTTTCAATTGTACAACATGTATAATAACCTTGTTATTGAAAAAGTTCACCGACCTGCTTGTCGAGTACTGGATGGGTTTGTGGTGTCAATGTCGTGTAGATACTATGTCCTTCTTTGACTGTCTCCATTTTGACGGTCTCATACACAGCGGCACCAGCTTGATTCCGCTCGCATGAGATCACGTCATTGAGATTGTGCTGGTAGAATATAATGGTCAATGAAAGTAGCCTAAATGGTACCTTTTGATTTGAAGTTTCTGGTGTATCAAGGTATTTTCTGTCACAAACAGTAATGTTTATACCTGGCACCTGACGCTGCTGTCGTCAGATTGTTTCACCTTGCTTCCATCCATTCGGTCCTAAGTTCAGTGAAAATAGATAACATGAATTGATTGTTTCTTCCTCTTTGTGTTACGAACGTAGATATAAATGTAAGCAGAATACTAGATATTATTGTATCGGGAGCACTTGCACAAGCAATATATCATACTCGATCAAGCAACGACATGTCAACACAGAACGACCATTAAGCTCGAAAACATTGCCCCAAAACATCAGTTAATGATGCATCAGTGATCCTGTAATTATACATCAATGAAACAAACAAAGATGATCAATACAGAGTTCTCACCTTGATGGCGTTCCTCTTGAGCCACAGCAAAAATAAGGTCAACATCAACAAGAGGCAGACAAGGAAGAGGACGCCAATCACAATCCCTCCAATGTGACCTCCAGACGGACCACTCCCCGATGGTAATGTCACAGGTGATGCTGTATTTGAAGATGTGACCACCATACTCGTCGTGTCTGTTGTCTGTGTTGAGGGCGCTGTCACATGAGAACATTAAAGTTGTCATAAGATATGCTCTAAATGTACAAATCATTATCATTTAATGCTATTGAATATTTCTCTTAATGCGTTCTTTATATATTGTTACAGAATACAAATATACATACTTATTAGATAGGTTTCTGACCTGAAACAATGTTGAGTTCAAATGTCCTAAGGTATACTTCCGTTTTGAGTTTGATATGAATTAAATATCTCCCAACATGGACAGTTTCGACAGATGAAATCGAAAGTTG
>JAXDRA010001192.1:0-28893 GCA_034190875.2 Urechis unicinctus
ACAGTGAGGTTCATTTAAATACATGAATGGTTTTTTTATTTATTATGCGGACTTATATGGCAATTTCCTCAACATTATTCTCTAACTATTCCTACAATGAAAAAAATTGGAAGTTGTTATTTATCCATTGCCAGCAAAGTGCTTTGATGTTTAATGATAATATAAACTAGCAAGTTCCAGCGACTCCGCCATGAGCTTATGAGCTTTAATTGGCACTGCTGTTCAAAGATGTCTTTCTGTTCTGAAGAAGGACACAAGCTAGATGTTAGCATGCCAGAAGGCAGATGTGCATGATTAATCATCAACACAAATAGTTTCCTTATCTGAAAATATTCGTTGCTGCAGCCATTAAAAATGTGATTAGAAGCTATTTCGCAGAAACCGTCCCTTTAATCTCGATTCATCTTACAAGCTAACAATCGAGCATGTAAAAAGTCGATAGCGTGCAAACACTCATATGCACCGCCGGAAATAGGATAGTGTATATTGCACGCCGATGAGTTAATTAGCGCCGCAATTGCCGAGTTGCTTGTATATACATCATTAAATTTGTTTTCGTATTTATCTATTAAGCCATTGCTTATCTTCCAATCTCAATGAGCATCACCTATAACGCACGCGGTCGCCTGTGATTTGTAATGCATTTGTACTACTCCTATGAAGGAATTGCACCCATCGCTTTTAATCACGGACAATGAAGTGTTGTAACGTGATCCGTGGTGCAGAGATGCTCACGCTACGCACTTGTAATAAGTAAAAGAATCGAACTCCAGATGTAGGGTTAATAACAACTTGAACTTTATTTAACTGTTTTCAACTCTCGAATTTCAGATGTAACTTAGCCTAAACTTAAGAGAGAGAAGTGTTGAGCTCGGAGGCCAGGAGAGAACTGATTTTGAAATATAAGTTGCTTCCCTCAACGACTAAGGCACGCCATCCCAATTCTCATGGGACATGCTGTAGCCAGGTCTGTGAGGGCTGGGGCTAACGGGTGTTGCCTGGGCAGGAAGGTCATGTGGCTCTGGAATATGGGGTATGTATGAGGAGAGGGGGGAAGTGGCAGGTGACATGTAGGTCACTTGTGGATCTGGGAAACTGGGGCGTATAATTAATATAAGCTGTTGGGGGTTACTCCATCAAATGATGACTGGGAGGGTACGTTATGATGAAGGGCAGGTTTGTTATGAATTTGGCACTCAACATATCCCTCTCCTTTTAAGTGGATGAATATCCACAAAAGAAACTAGGTCCCTTCATGGGAGAAAAAAAAATAATCATGGGGATATTCTAAACTAAGGGTTGGTTGGTAAGGAAATGACTGTAGTGAGTCGGAATGTGAAATACACATTCCATTGTGCTTTATATCAGAATTGATAAATCTTATGGTAAAAAAAAAATTCTTGTCCGATTAATTATTTTTCAGTGAAATCAAAATATTTATGGTATTATTAATACATTGTTATATATTTTACTTTTAGTACTATACTTATTGTTGAACATGTGAAATGTTGGTAGATGTCGTGCAGGCTGGCCTATTTTCTAGTGGTTGGAATTCAACCATATTTTAATTTTATGTTGGGACATGGTGCAATATCTATGGCTAGGGCATCTAAATTACTCATAGATACCCCAGCTGTACTCGGAAACTGGCACAATTGATGCCGAAGCATCGATAGCGCCAGCAGGAGTATCATGTGAGACTCCTAACCCTTGTGAATCCGAGCCAAGCAGAGAGTTGGCCTCTCTGTGCACCTCAACGCTAAAACTAATTAACATTGGGGGCCTACCTGGCGTGGGATTTTAGGTGGGAAAAGGGAGAGAAGCAAGATTAGACATGCAACCGTAAACCTGACTATTCTAAAGGAGGAGAAAGTTATACCATTGGAATATAAATATAGCCTGAGCAAGTCATGGTCGTTTTACTTGCATCTAAACTAGCAAAGCAGGACTGATGGATAACAAGTCATGGTCGTTTCACTTGCGTATGCCCACTGCTTGCATTTAAGCTGGAACATCTACGTAAAAAAAATTAAATGTGATTCAGTCATTTACACAATAAGAACTATTATTGACGTGAGCTTTTTGAACTGGTGGGTCCATTCGATCCAGGCAGCGACGTGATACTTGAAGATCCTCGGCCGGTTGATCATGTCGTAGACAGGACTCGCGCGTCAACGCCTCCATTGGCTGAAAGTGATCTGTCCCCTTGACCAAAGACGCTACTGAACAAGTACAAACTCTTGAATACTGTTAACAGAGCACGGCATGACAACCACACTGAGCATAAATACACTACTATAATAACTACACAACACCAAGTACACATGACTGTTGATGCGTAGTCTGCTTATAACCCGAAGCAGAACTCGACGGGAAATCGACAGGGCATGCCGTTATTTGTCTATTCCTTCGACAACCTCGTGGCGTGAACTGTCGGCCCTCAGGGACATCAACTTGAGCCACTGACCTAGCGCGTTCCTGAGGATTAACTGCTGGCCCTAGAGAGAGGGGGGGTGTGGCGCATGTTGTACAAGGCAGATGCTATGTCCCCACGTCGCCTTCCTGGCGCACGCCTGTAGTACGGGGAGGGTGTCTCTGATTGGCTAACAACATTTTACAGACAGCGCAAGCTCAACCTAGGCTTAGCTGTGATCTGGGACGGAATTGGTTCTAAACTCATTATACCAATCAGTAGGCCGTTCATCCTTATACGTCTGGGACAAGATCCTGCGGGCTACCTGCTACCTGAAATGTTGACCATGATACTTACTGATCTCGTCAGATCTGTGATCCGTGGTTATGGTCACCATTCGCGCTTCACGTTAATAAAACCTAAATCACACAGACTTTCTAAAAGACGAGTTAGATTTCTTAAACCAATGTTAACTGTTCAATTCTATAACCACTATCCATTAACGCATATCATGAAACTTAAACGATTTATTAAAATATCGGGGAGTTTGGTAAAAAAATATGTGGGTATTTGAATGAGACGCACTATATCCATAATATGGGGATTGTATGGATCAACCATTGAGGGGAAACCGTATATATCTAAGTATAGATCCTATATCTAAATACATTCATACAATACTAGCTAAATATCGAAATCAGCGCGGCTAATTCACTAAACACTAAACTTAACGAAAGGGGTGGAATTTAAACAAAATGATTATTCTTTGCAGCAGAATCTGACCGCGGGGTTGGTGGTGTGTGAACCTCATGGAGCAAGCAGCCTGAGCTGACCTTGCATCGGAGGATGGGGTGTGGGCGTTCTGATTAAACAGGCTATTGGCTGGAGCAATTGTATTAGGCGTTACTTAGATTTTTTTTTTTTAAAAAGGCACCTGGGTAGGTCGTCACTATAATAAAACTTCTTGAATCAGTATAAGAAAGTACAGTATCTATATCTTAACTACAACTATGTTATACTACCAATAGTCTAAACCTGCTGTTGTGAATGCGAAGACGAATTCGGGTCATTAAATCAAATGAGGTCATCAACAGATAAGTGGCGAGGTCACTAACATAAGCAGATGTACTGACCAAGTTAGCCAACTGGAGCATGACCTACATAGCAATGCCGGGTCTTCCAGAATGCAGGGAGATAGCGGGAAGCGCCAGGGATAGGCGTTGGCGGGAAACTGTTGACAGATGTCCGTTGAGAAGTAGGGTTGCGACGCGAGGGCTGACAAGAAGCTTGTTTGAGGAGGTGATGTCAGCAAAGATTTGGTTTGTGGAATGGGAGATTGCGGATCGACAATTGATGGTTTATTTGGAGTTGGTGATGATAGGGCAGAAGCCAGTCTATTATCAGAGTCAGGAGGGGCTGGTGATAGCGAGACAAAACTTGGTGTAGACTCTAAGCTTGGAGGAGTTAGTGATGGGTCGACTGGAGTAGGCAGAGGAGAAGGGCGAAGAGGGGTTGGGGGTATGTCGACTGAAGTCGGCAAAGGAGCGATGCTGGTAGGGGTTGTAGACGGGTCGACTGTATTCGGCAAAGGAGCGGGGCTGGAAGGGGTGGGGCACGGGGCAACTGTAGTCGGCAATGGAGCGGGGCTAGAATGGGTTGGGGACGGGACGACTGTAGTTCGTGGGCATTCAAACGATGCGACATTTGCATAATCTGCAATGGGAGCGACAACTGAGGCTTTGCTTTCTTCCTGAACTTCTCTCAACAACATAATATATCTAATGCCTTCCCTGAATGCTACACGCAACCTGGTCTCTTCTTCAGCATACTCAATACATTCACGGATGGCCGTCTCACGCCACTCTATGATATCAGGAGCAATTTGACGCTGAATTGCGTCTCCCACTCGACATCGCTGGTATTCCTGCGCAAAGAATCGCTCCCGCAACCAGGCTGCTTCATAATTGTCATTAGCATTCTTTAAGGCCACCCTCAAGCTCGAATTGTTACGTTCAGCGTCGTTTAACAACTCGGGCAGCCCAATACATTCAGTAAGCATTCTTTTAAGAATACCTTCCATTTCACGCAGTAGAACTTCAAAATCAAACAGGATATCAAAGAAAATCTTAAATTATGTACTCACAATTTGGCAGCCGGAATCGAATGGGTTCTCCACCATGTGTTGTAACGTGATCCGTGGTGCAGAGATGCTCACGCTACGCACTTGTAATAAGTAAAAGAATCGAACTCCAGATGTAGGGTTAATAACAACTTGAACTTTATTTAACTGTTTTCAACTCTCGAATTTCAGATGTAACTTAGCCTAAACTTAAGAGAGAGAAGTGTTGAGCTCGGAGGCCAGGAGAGAACTGATTTTGAAATATAAGTTGCTTCCCTCAACGACTAAGGCACGCCATCCCAATTCTCATGGGACATGCTGTAGCCAGGTCTGTGAGGGCTGGGGCTAACGGGTGTTGCCTGGGCAGGAAGGTCATGTGGCTCTGGAATATGGTATGTATGAGGAGAGGGGGGAAGTGGCAGGTGACATGTAGGTCACTTGTGGATCTGGGAAACTGGGGCGTATAATTAATATAAGCTGTTGGGGGTTACTCCATCAACTGATGACTGGGAGGGTACGTTATGATGAAGGGCAGGTTTGTTATGAATTTGGCACTCAACAGAAGCCCGTTCGTTATCCTTATAAGCGTTATTTTGCTACGTGTTGTAGATTGTCAGTTGCAGAACACATATTCTAAGCGGATTATTTACTCAACAATAACATTGACTCAGCCATTGTGGTTCAAGTAGGCTTTGCGAAAAAAAGACAACAACAACAAGTTGACTATTCGGATTAAATAGCTAATTTTATTTGTAATTTGTTGTTTGAAGAGATAACGTTGCACTTTTTCCAATTAGTTTGATGGCGCTTTTGGGATTATGTGGTGCAACGTGAGAGAAGCGTGTTTATTTTTATCACGAAAGTGTTGACCACGGCTGTCTGGAGTGCCCTCCCAGACAATCAGATTACCCCATTGTCCACCCTCATAGTTATGTCTGCGTCTCCAGCTGTTCCGCAGACGATATCTATCATTCGTTGAGATATATTAGATTCACAGGTATCGTTATTAGAAATAAAGAATGATCCAGATTTTCACAGGCGGCATACGTTTTCAAGCTTTATTGATCAAGAAAGTCAAATCAAACTTCCTCAGACCCCAAAATCAGAACATCGTGTTGTTCTCATTGCAGAGCGTGTTCTTTTATATAAATGTGGTTTATGGCGAACCCGCCTTGACTTTGCGAGCTAAAGTGTAATAACCATGGTTAATTGGCAATTGTGTTCTATTGTAAACACTACGAGTAGCATTAGACTTGATCGGGAATTAGCAATACTGAATCCGATCATTTATTGATAGGGGAGTGTACAGACTATCCTGTTCATTCATTTCCAGCCGTCTAGAGCTAAATCATGATTTCAGTAAACATGTTGCATTTCCTAATTTTTTCGCGATTGAGCTGGTATACAACGGGAAATATGCATTGCATTACAGAACGATGTGCCTATCACAATTACCTTCTCTGGTTAGCATCGTTTTACAGACACCGCTGACCTATAGCCACCATTAGCGTTTTTGTGTTCAACCCCGCATTTCTAGTATAAATAGACCTAACACAAACCTCTGTAACTTCCATCAATTCCTCTTGGGATTATCTGGTAGGACAGCAACTATTGCCCTTGATCATTTTTAGGATTAATTCCACCAATGGCGGAATGATACATCGCGCTATAATCAATCAGATTAAACCGCTTGGTCATTAAATGACAGCCTTTGTTGTGTATGGTAGACCTGCGTGAATTAAATGGGTCTACGTTTTGTAGAACATCCGATTATACATTCAAGCTGGTATGGATGTATTTGTCTTTCTGACGTATCACTCATGTACAGGTAGCGGATGCAGTTAACTCCCAAATTAGGCGTAGATGCAATATATGCGTTTTGGCGCTGATTTCATAAAAGTCTTTCCATGTGTGCCAATTGAAAAGACAACAAATTACTTACACGACATCCGTCGACTTCGCGTGACAGTAACAAAGACAGAAGTAATGAACAGCAGATCGATAGCGTGCATTCAAGTAGTCGAAATAACAGTGGATATTCACAAGCTGCGTCATAAACAGTAATTGCCTTTCTGCCTGATGAGATCACCCGCAGTTTTATGCTGTTAAAGCAGGACACAATGGATTTCCAAAGGGGTCTTCCTTTACATGAAACCAGGCATGCAGTACTTAACTGCAGAAAACCCTTGGTTTATCCACAGTTTCAAGGGAAAGGACATACGAATCGGCCTAGTAGATAGAGATAATTGAGATAATGCAATAATGTTTTGCTTTAGCGGATATCTATATATATATTTACATGTATTTATATATATATATATATATATATATATATATATATACATTATATATATAGATTTATATATATATATATATATATACATATAGATATATATATATATTTATATATATACACACATGATATATATGCATACATGTATATATATATAAATCTATATATATATAAAATCTATATATATATATATATGCATATATATATATAAATATATATATATAATGTATATATATATAGATACATATATATACATGTATATATATATGCATATATATAAATATATATATATATATAAATATATATATATATATATTTATATATACATATATATATACATATATATATACATCTATGTATATCTATAGATACATTCATTGACCATGGTGTTCAGCAGGAGGGCATTTGATGATGACGGCCGAATGCATCTTGACACAATAAACGTTGTTGTATATTGTTTCATACCATGTTGTCGATCGGCAGATGAGCTGTTCGAGTGAGCACAAGTAATGTGCATTCTCGGTAAGAGGTGGACAAAACTATTATTCATATCTGATCAGGGATTTCGACATTTCTAATACATTAGTCGTGCAACACAATTTAGATATAAAGATAATAATTCATGAAAAGCATGTATTGTTCAACCGTTAGTGTTACTGTGAGGTTGAATGTGCGCATGTATGGGGTAAATTGGATTCATCCGGCCGTGTATACTTTGCACAAACTAGCGGCATTAATCAGCGTAGAAACGGGACGATCCTTATTATTATGCGAAGCAGTGTCACCGTTTGTCGTGCGTTGGCACTGTTTCCATAATTGATATTCCCTACTTGCATTTATTAGCAATAGATATATAAAGGAAGCAATGACACCGCCTATAATTGAGTTAAAACCGTGCTATGATGCCGATTACAATAGGTTTTAAAGGAAGTAATGACGTCGCTTATAGTAGATTTAAAATAAAGTAATGACGTCATCTTTAGAAGAGCCAATGGTTGGTTAATACAAGTTTTTACAGGCATGTATGCCTATTGTTTCGTTCAATGGGATAAAATGTTGGCAGATGCCTTCAATACACATAAGTTTTTCCTTGGCCAACTTTTACATCGATTTCTATCTGTCCCACCACACATACAGCCTAGATGCGCAATGTTCACAACATATCCATGTGTCAATAATATTTATATCGGTCTGCCGTGCTTGTTTGTCTACGTAGGTTATAACCGGAACATATTCCGACCTGCTTTCAAATCAAGAGGTTTTCCTTTTCCGTGCAATGCCATCTTTGGAATCCTCAGGTATGAGGGCAATACATCAATGTACTTTGTAACTTCACATTGCTGCTTCCAATTGCATGATATATCAATGAATCTTGATATGAGTGTGTCTTCTGTGCACTGATGAATTGTAGAGGCTGATCGAGAGAGTACATAGTCTGTTTTACATGTGTTCCTAATCTGGAAATGACCAATTGAATAGGTCGATAAGTTTGCCAAGTGCAAACGAGTGCGATTTAACCTTGTCCGTTAGTGTTCAAATATCGACCCATACACCTATTCTATCATCTTTATCACATGTGTTGATCGTTATTTACTTTTGGATTGGCAAATTGTTTCTAATTTAAATCAGGTTATCAGCTGAGAATAGAATGCCATGCTTCTTTGCTAATTTCCCCAAAGCGCTAGCTCAGTTATTTCTGCCATAGTATAAGCCTGTAGATAACTTATTTGCTCAATACAACTAAACGTGGGGCAATGGGGTGGTGATTTCTATATCTGAAAAGCGTGCGACTGTCGGCTACTTTTTCAATGAATCATTCGTACCAAGTTGTTAAAAGAAATGTCTGAATGAAAAACGCATACACGAGCATCGTGCTCCAAAATACAAACAATGGATCAATGTTTGATGCTGGAAAGCCAGAACTATTGATATGTTTGCAACGCCTACAAATCATACCATTGCAATAGAACAAGATTAATAAAAGCCTCAACTTACAAAATTATGTGTTGATTGAAGAACCTAACCCACGATATAAGCTAGTTATATTTGGAAATTGTTTGTGGTACAGATAAAATGGACAAAACACAGCAGAATCGTCCTGTTAAGCGTGTTGTAAGGAGCATTAGATGATCAACCCACTTGCTCCTACTATAATGGATTGTTTCGTGTATAGTCGCGATGCATCTGTATGATATTGTAGCTTACAACATGCTTCCTTCTAGGTCATGAATGGCGCAAAAGGGGCTATAGAGGATGACAGCTGCTTATTCTAATTAATTCTAGTATTGTATGCACATAGTTATCTAAACGAAATATATAACCTGACTCGCAGATTACCCATCGAATCGTTTTGCTCATGCCAATGTCCTCGCTGTATTATATTTATGTATCAGTACTCATATTGTTTTATTTATCATTAAATACATCTTGGCTTTGATTGAATGTCGGAGCAAGGAGCAAGGCGCATGTCTATTGCAGCTTAATGTTTTTGAGCACCATTATCCAGGCACGAAGACGTATTATAGCGGACTATAGCTAGGCTTAAAAGCTTGAGTGTTCTTTAAGCTTTGGTATTGTTCGTGGGGTAGTGATGGACTAACCTACGAATGCAAGTAGACAACGGTAGCGATAGAATACACGGTGTTTGAGATTGTTCTTGACACGAGCCATTTGCATCGATCTGTCTCTAGGTCATCGCATCATGAATCCTTTAAAACCCTTCACAATACATACGAGGACACGTTAAAAACCAACTATTTTGGAACATAGCTAAACACCAACCATTTTTCTTATCAAATCAAAAGATTTTCTCGACAAGCAACGCAGCACGAGGAACTTTACGGATTATCAGACCTGCATTTCGGTTTGTCCAGGCGAATTTATATTTGTCTCTAGCTCATTGGAAAACGTCTAAACCAAATATATTTGTTCTTTATTATCTCTCTCGAATGTCACGTGGATAGGATATATTCATGAAGGAAGTAGTTCTAAACATTATACCATTATTTTATCTATTGCAATCATTATTTCTCTCTGTTAAATCTACCACACTGTAATAACAAGCAATAGAAATATCATTGTTATCGTGTTATATGATAACATCAGCATATTCCTCATCCATACCCTGTAAACTAAAAAGCGTCAGCTGGTTGAGGATCAAACGTAGACGCGAAGAAATATCCGAATTCCATTACTACTCGAAAAATACAACGTTTAATAGCGCGTAAAGTCATCGTTATTCACCAGTCCAGATGAACTTACTTGCCACAATAATGGTCAGGCCAAATGTTCTGACAATAAAGAAAATACAATTTCCTATTGACGCGATAATAAATCGGCCTCATATTGTTTCCTAACCCACGTTAAACTACATTATTGTTCAATGTAGCCTTATGGAGTGTCGATCATGCAGCGTTAGTTGAAGAACACGCAATTAAGAGCATAAGTTGCTTGTACAATATCAGCACTGACTCCTCGCAAAATAACCACTAAGAAGTCAAGGTCGCATTTCAGCCATGTACCAGAGGCACCAGAAATCCTCGTTATCGGCACCAGCAGCTAGTTATGAATATACCAAATGGCCCAAGGGGTCCACAATAAATATAATGTGTATCTCGATGCGGTATTAACAGCGAGGCCGCCGAAATGTATACATTAGGTGCATGGTATTGACCAGCATACAGTAGTCACTCCGAAAATAAACGCTGACCGCCACATAGCCTACATTGCGGAGATATTGCCTTATTGTGGTACTAAGACAGCTACTTTACTACTAGGTCCAATATTCAATCAAGCTCCCATACGTTCATCACGCACAACTTAGAGTATTTATTGAGTATTGTCCAATGGCAACAACACGCATTTATGGATATTACTCTATGTAATACGATCGTGTGTGATAATTGCGGTTGGCGGTCATGCTATATAATCACGATGCGTCATGGCGTGGTTATCATCAATATGTGATGGATAACGACTACCGCCGACGGCTGTGGGGCCACTTATTATCGGTATGTGACACCATTCTCAGTCATCCATTTGGCACACACAGTTATTGCTTCACCCCACTCCGACCCGCAGCAAATGATATCAGCCATGCATATGAATGAAACACCAAGTAAATTAAACTGTAATGGAAAGCCAAAAGCTGATGTGTTATGGATAATTGGTACAACACGTCTGTATAGCACATACAATGGAATACCTCAAACATATAATCAGAGTAATGTTTAAACAGCTAGCGATCACGCCATTTAAGTGGAAAAACACCGGAATGAACCATTTGCTGTAATGCCATTGCTACGTGGGTGTCTATTATATAATCTAGGAAATCCCTAATTGGTCAATTTGCTAGAATACCTGGGGTTCTTGTGTTCAGCACTGAACAGCAGGTGAGGCTCATTAGCGTGTAGCATATATAATATAATATCATAACATGAGAGAGGATCGTCCATGAAGCTAAATACAGAAGCTATATCCCGCTTATTCTTCATGATATATGTGCTTGTTTGTACGTGTGGTAGAATCGGCCTGTATGGTTCCTCAGCATCTCATTCTCCTATGATGTTGTTAATGTGTGCATAGATCAGAAGATTTCTCTTGGATATATTACTGGATATAATTGTGCGACCAACGACAGAAATCTTTTTTCCTAATGAGTATTTTTATTTTTTTGGGCAGTGCTAGCCGACTGCTCTTATGTCTTTAGGACATTGAGGTTCATTTAAATACATGAATGTTTTTTTTATTTATTATGCGAATTTATATGGCAATTTCCTCGACATTATTCTCTAACTGTTCCTACAATTAAAAAATGTAGAAGTTGTAATTTATCCATTGCCAGCAAAGTGCTTTGAGTTTTAATAATAATATAAACTAGCAAGTTCCAGCGACTCCGCCATGAGCTTATGAGATTTAATTGGCACTGCTGTTCAAATGTCTTTCTGTTCTGAAGAAGGGCACAAGCTAGATGTTAGCATGCCAGCAGATGTACATGATTAATCATCAACACAAATAGTTTCCTTATCTGAAAATATTCGTTGCTGCAGCCATTAAAAGTGTGATTAGAGGCTATTTCGCAGAAACCGTCCCTTTAATCTCGATTCATCTTACAAGCTAAAAATCGAGCATGTAAAAAGTCGATAGCGTGCAAACACTCATATGCACCGCCGGAAATAAGATAGTGTATATTGCACGCCGATGAGTTAATTAGCGCCGCAATTGCCGAGTTGCTTGAATATACATCATTAAATTTGTTTTCGTATTTATCTATTAAGCCATTGCTTATCTTCCAATCTCAATGAGCATCACCTATAACGCACGCGGTCGCCTGTGATTTGTAATGCATTTTTACTACTCCTATGAAGGAATTGCACCCATCACTTTTAATCACGGACAATGAAGCCCTTTCGTAATCCTTATAAGCGTTATTTTGCTAAGTGTTGTAGATTGTCAGTTGCAGAGCACGTATTCTAAGCGGATTATTTACTCAACAATAACATTGACTCAGCCATTGTGGTTCAAGTAGGCTTTGCGAAAAAAAGACAACAACAACAAGTTGACTATTCAGATTAAATAGCTAATTTTATTTGTAATTTGTTGTTTGAAGAGATAACGTTGCACTTTTTCCAATTTGTTTGATGGCGCTTTTGGGGTTATGTGGTGCAACGTGAGAGAAGCGTGTTTATTTTTATCAAGAAAGTGTTGACCACGGCTGTCTGGAGTGCCCTCCCAGACAATCAGAGTACCCCATTGTCCACCCTCATGGTTATGTCTGCGTCTCCAGCTGTTCCGGAGACGATATCTATCATTCGTTGAGATATATTAGATTCACAGGTATCGTTATTAGAAAAAAAGAATGATCCAGATTTTCACAGGCGGCATACGTTTTCAAGCTTTATTGATCAAGAAAGTCAAATCAAACTTCCTCAGACCCCAAAATCAGAACATCGTGTTGTTCTCATTGCAGAGCGTGTTCTTTTATATAAATGTGGTTTATGGCGAACCCGCCTTGACTTTGCGAGCTAAAGTGTAATCACCAAGGTTAATTGGCAATTGTGTTCTATTGTAAACACTATGCGTAGCATTGGACTTGATCGGGAATTAGCAATACTGAATCCGATCATTTATTGATAGGGGAGTGTACAAACTATCCTGTTCATTCATTTCCAGCCGTCTAGTGCTTGGTACCGTGAGCTAAATCATGATTTCAGGAAACATGTTGCATTTCCTAATTTTTTTCGCGATTGAGCTGGTATACAACGGGAAATATGCATTGCATTACAGAACGATGTGCCTATCACAATTACTTTCTCTGGTTAGCATCGTTTTACAGACACCGCTGACCTATAGCCATCATTAGCGTTTTTGTGTTCAACCCCGCATTTCTAGTATAAATAGACCTAACACAAACCTCTGTAACTTCCATCAATTCCTCTTGGGATTATCTGGTAGGACAGCAACTATTGCCCTTGATCATTTTTGGGATTAATTCCACCAATGGCGGAATGATACATCGCGCTATAATCAATCCGATTAAACCGCTTGGTCATTAAATGACAGCCTTTGTTGTGTATGGTAGACCTGCGTGAATTAAATAGGGACTACGTTTTGTAGAGCATCCGAATTACATTCAAGCTGGTATGGATGTATTTGTCTTTCTGACGTATCACTCATGTACAGGTAGCGGATGCAGTTTACTCCCAAATTAGGCGTAGATGCAATATATGCGTTTCCATGTGTGCCAATTGAAAAGACAACAAATTACTTACACGAAATCCGTCGACTTCGCGTAACAGTAACAAAGACAGAAGTAATGAACAGCAGCTCGATAGCGTGCATTCAAGTAGTAGAAATAACAGTGGATATTCACAAGCTGAGTTATAAACAGTTATTGCCTTTCTGCCTGATGAGATCACCCACAGTTTTATGCTGCTAAAGTAGGACACAATGGATTTCCAAAGGGGTCTTCCTTTACATGAAACCAGGCATGCAGTACTTAACTGCAGATAACCCTTGGTTTATCCAGAGTTTCAAGGGAAAGGACATACGAATCGGCCTAGTAGATAGTGATAATTGAGATAATGCAATAATGTTTTGCTTTAGCGTATATCTATATATATATATTTACATGTATTTATATATATATATATATATATATATTATTTATATAGATTTATATATATATATGTAAATATATATACATATATATATGTATATATATACACAGAGAGAGAGATATACATATATATATATATATATATAAATGTATATATATATATACAAATAGAGATATATATATAAATATATATATATATTATTGTATATATCTATATATATAAATACATATATAAATACATATATATATGTATTTATACAGTATATATATACATATATATATATATCTATATATATCTATATATATATATATATATATATATATATATATATATATATATATATATATATATATACACATCTATATACATCTATGTATATCTATAGATACATTCATTGACCATGGTGTTCAGCAGGAGGGCATTTGATGGTGACGGCCGAATGCATCTTGACACAATAAACGTTGTTGTATATTGTTTCATTCTTATGTTGCATGTATTGTTCAACCGTTAGTGTTACTGTGAGGTTGAAGGTTTGCATGCATGGGGTAAATTGGCTTCATCCGGCCGTGTATACTTTGCACAAATTAGCGGCATTAATCAACGTAGAAACGGGACGATCCTTATTATTATGCGAAGCAGTGTCACCGTTTGTCGTGCGTTGGCACTTTTTCCATAATTGATATTCCCTACGTGCATTTATTAGCAATAAACATATAAAAGGAGCAATGACACCGCCTATAATTGAGTAAAAACCGAGCTATGATGCCGATTACAATAGGTTTTAAAGAAAGCAATGAAGTCGCTTATAGTAGATTTAAACGAAAGTAATGTAGTCGCCTACAATAGCTTTAAAATAAAGTAAGTACGTCATCTTCAGGAGAGCCAATGGTTGGTTAATACAAGTTTTTACAGGCATGTATGCCTATTGTTTCGTTCAATGGGATAAAATGTTGACAGATGCCTTCAATACAGAAGTGACATATGTTTTTTTCTTGGCCAACTTTTACATCGAATTCTATCTGTCCCACCACACATACCGCCTAGATGCGCAATGTTCACAGCATATCCATGTATCAATAATATTTATATCGGTCTGCCGTGCTTCTTTGTCTACGTAGGTTATAACCGGAACATATTCTGACCTGCTAGAGTCTTTCAAATCAAGAGGTTTTCCTTTTCGGTGATCGTTATTTACTTTTGGATTGGCAAATTGATTCTAATTTAAATCAGGTTATCAGCTGAGAATAGAATGCCATGCTTCTTTGCTAATTTCCCCAAAGCGCTAGCTCAGTTATTTCTGCCATAGTGTAAGCCTGTAGATAACTTATTTGCTCAATACAACTAAACGTGGGGCAATGGGATTGTGATTTCTATATCTGAAAAGCTTGTGACTGTCGGCTACTTTTGCAATGAATCATTCGAACCAAGTTGTTAAAAGAAATGCCTGAATGAAAAACGCATACACGAGCATCGTGCTCCAAAATACAAACAATGGATCTATGTTTGATGCTGGAAAGCCAGAACTATTGATATGTTTGCACCGCCTACAAATCATAGCATTGCAATAGAACAAGATTAATAAAAGCCTCAACTTACAAAATTATGTGTTGATTGAAGAACCTAACCCACGATATAAGCTAGTTGTATTTGGAAATTGTTTGTGGTACAGATAAAATGGGCAAAACAGAGCAGAATCGTCTTGTTAAGAGTGTCGTAAGGAGCATTAGATGATAAACTCACTCGCTCCTACAATAATGGATATTTTTGTGTATAGTCGCGATGCATCTGTATGATATTGTAGCTAACAACATGCTTCCTTCTAGGTCATGAATGGCTCAAAAGGGGCTTTAGAGGATGACAGCTGCTTATTCTAATTAATTCTAGTATTGTATGCACATAGTTATTTAAACGAAATATATAACCTGACTCGCAGATTACCCATCGAATCGTTTTGCTCATGCCAATGTCCTCGCTGTATTATATTTATGTATCAGTACTCATATTGTTTTATTTATCATTAAATACATCTTGGCTTTGATTGAATGTCGGAGCAAGGAGCAAGGCGCATGTCTATTGCAGCTTAATGTTTTTAGCGATAGAATACACGGTGTTTGAGATTGTTCTTGACACGAGCCATTTGCATCGATCTGTCTCTAGGTCATCGCATCATGAATCCTTTCAAACCCTTCACAATACATACGAGGACACGTTAAAAACCAACTATTTTGGAACATAGCTAAACACCAACCATTTTTCTAATCAAATCAAAAGATATTCTCGACAAGCAACGCAGCAAGAGGAACTTTTGGTTGCATGAATTAGCCACCACAATACACATAGAAATCAAGTTGTGATTAAGATCAATCTTTGAGCGGCGCACGCTCTTGTGCGGAAGAAAGAGAAGATATTATGCTGCTTTTAGGAACACATTTAAGCTTCTATATAGGCAATCCATGAATTTATCTAATTAGATTGTCCACATTTATGCTCACAGCTAATATGCACCATAGACGTAGTGTGATGGGTACCTTGGCGACTGGAGGTAAATATCGTAAGGGCCGTACACATATCAATTTGAAAATATATTTGATATGTTATCCCTTCCTTAAAGCAATCATGAAGTATGCACAAATTTATGTGAAGTTGTATGCATTGCTTACAAATAGCATGAACGAAAAGTTTATGAGCCATTTTACAAATACAAAATACCAACTCTACTTATGCAGGGATTGGCAAGCTGCGTCCGATATAGATGAGTTACATTCAACTAACACAAATATCATTACCCAAGCTATCACGTCACTCTTAGCGAACTGTTGTTCCTCAGGAGGCTTTTGGGGCATAAACAGAGATTTGTAAATATAAACCTTCAGAGGCTTTACATATGTCACTTCAGGGCAGTTTTCCTCGAAAAAGTGCTGTATGGTTCAGTTGTTGCAATAATGCAATGCAGGTCAAAATAATCATCTTACCCCGATCTGCGTGGTAAGATGTTTGCTTGAATTGTACAAAGGATGCACTGAATGAGCGAAGTAAAATAAAGACGACAAACAACTTATTTATGTGGATAAATAGCATGCAATATATTGTGAGATTTTCTTTCATATTCAATGAGGCGCACTTACAAGGAGCTAGTAATACTCATTATAAAACCGATAGACTACTTATTACCGAATAAAGCATTTTCTTACGCCAAATCTAATGTGCTAGTCAATTGCTCTGATATTTAACATCTGACTCTCGATACCACGTTTGCATGATCATTATAACCATAATCATCATAAGTATCATTATCTTTGTCATTATCATTATAATCAAAGTCAAAGTCATCGTTTTATCTACATTGTGCGCTTCCCGAGGAATCATTGCATTCGTTTATTAGATCCTACAACCTGACGTCCGTGTATGATTAATTTGATCAATGGAATAGTCTTCTTACGGTAAGAGTGTAACCATGTGGCGCAATGCAGACTAGCAATAAACCTATCAGTATACATGTGGTCAGAGATATTTGCCTATCACAGTTTGACACCTACCCATTCATTCAAATAAATCAGCTGTCCCAGCTTTACTCGCACCGTTGCACCAACTGCTCCCTCAATTGTCATCTGCGTAGATCGTAGGTACCCTTTCAAAATGTCTCATTGACATAGGAGAGGAAGCAGTCATGTGTTGTAAGTGTACCTCTGTCAAGGTCGGGTCCATTTGTCAACGGTACAAAACCCTATGAGACGAACAGTATCGCCCCAGCCGATAAACCAAGACACAGACACAGAGATATTTCGTCATACAATTGCGCTACGCAGCATATAGCTCTTCACAGTACGTCCTGATGTTGAGCAGCATATCAAATTAGTCAACGTTGTGTGATGATGAAGGTGACATAGTGGATAAGGATGCTTGCGATATGATGTTTGTTGTCTCGTAGTATCAGATTACGATGCCTGAAATTGCAAGTTCTTGACTTGGGATCAACTGAAACCATGTTTCGCATTTTTAAGAATGATTTCTTCAAGTAATCTCTGCTTACGCTGCTCAAGAGATAAAATGTGATGAAACTGGAATGAGGACTTGGGGGCTTCTTACAAAATCTCAACGTATACGGTGAAGAGATTAAATGATCGTAGAGACCTTTTAGATACGAGCTGCGTTAATAATGTACCATGAAACATTGGCGTTGCATGGGCACGACACAACTTCCTGACATGCAAAACAAGCGTGCTATATGTTAAAAATAATGATTATCTGAAACTCATTTACTCTTTAATGAGAAGACGCCGTGGAATAAAGCAAATAAAATGGTAGCCACTGCGAATCATTAACAACCAGGTACATAATGCATAGCGTCGAAAAAAGATAAATCTCCGAGATCTCCTATAGTTGAAACCATCATGAGAGGCAGCAGAGGCCGAATGGGGGATTAAGGGACTACCTCTCATATTAACAGGTCCCAGGCAGATACCTTACATAACATAGGTTCACGCTAATAATCATTATTAGCAGACAGTGTCGTGCTTGATTATCGCGTGTAGGGGCCATCGCGATAAGTATGTTTTGGCATGGACACGTGTGTGATATATTTTTCCCCATATCACCCACGTGACCATACGATAATTAACACGTAACACTTTCTCAATCCGATCGATATTTTTTGAAAGTCGCAATTGTAATTTCATAGGTTATACACTGGTGCGCAATATTGAATATTATTAATATGTTAACGGGGCCCGCATCCCGGGGCTTGGGGACCTTGACTTACCATGACGATCATGATTGGTTTAATCGCACGTTTCATGGCGTGGGACTTGAACGGAACAATTGTACCTGTTCGCCCTCACCATAATCACCATGACTACGCAAGTTCTTATGATCTAGGGTGTGTTCGCTTTATATATGTATTCACCCTGCATCCGGTCTAGTAGCCTGCTTGCATGTAATGACTACTGTAGCTATCAGAATGCTTTCGTCCCTTAGATACACAACAGTAGGAGCACCGCCACTCATCTACACTTCGCCACTAATTACAGCTTGCACAGGATCTAATATTTTTGCTCCCTGTGATTTGGAAGCAGAGCTTCCAGATGACCCCCATCATGGAGGCGGGTCGGGCTCGACCCCAAGCGGGTCCGACTCTGCCGGAAGCTACGCTTCCTGTTAATTAGTTTGTAGACTAACATGACCATAAGCCACCGCTCAGAGTCAAATGGGGTGATTGACTCCCTGTTGACGTGTTTTTACAAGCTCGTGTGACACCTGCTGACAATCATTCACAGTCTGCTGGTGGAAACAGGAGCACCCGATGTTTTTCTGATGTCTTCTAACGCTTCGTCCTTCCCATGTTGGATATAGCGTTTTATTCATCGATTGAAACAGTCTGGTTTTCTTTTACAGATCTAGCCTAAATTTCGCCCTTCATTTGGGTTTATTTTGTGACCTCAGCTAAGACGGGTTTAAACTCACGATCATAAACCTTAATGGTCAGTCGACGACTGATAAATTTGCCGGCAATTTGTCCCAGTAGCACCCAAATACAGTGGCAATATGAATGATAACCAATGTAGTTATTACACTTACGCCACCTGCGCCAAGACGCATACCAACGTCGCATTTGATTCAATGTTTTACCAGTACACAGAATACGTAATTGATCTGAGGCCTACGCATAGATCACCTGCACTGCTGTAAATATCACTTTGCAGGGGCACAGCCTCACCGCTTGGAACATTAGACAGTATGGTACATAGTGGTGAACATGAATACACAAGCCTTTTGATTCAATAGAAAAGCGCTTAACTAAACCAGGTGTTCAAGTCGTTCATAGCGGCGGTACATCCAGAGCAAACTTTCCTGAGGTATTCAGTTATCATATAATGCTGCCGGTAACTGCGGATAAGACAGTGCAAGCCTGGGCGTCAAAGCCGATGCAGTTCTGGTAGAACCAGATAAACTTAACAGTGTGGTGTGCAACCTGCAGCTGCGGCGTGTCGTCCCACAACCACCTCGAGGCCAAGGATCCCCTCGTCCAAGCTCTCTACACCTTTCACGTTTATTACACAGTGCGGCACCAACTGACAGAACTACAAGCGCCACCTCCATAGGATCATGCCCCTGACACATATAACATTCCATAAAATCGCAGGGTATATGAGAGACTCTGTAGTGAGTTTGGTGTATCACGGACAACGGACTGGCACCAGAAGGCAACAGCTACCAACGAAAGCCTTGGGGTGCTATAATCACGTGATGCGTATGGCTAAGGGAGCGTCGTCAAGGTTGCCGGCCTGGTTTAAGCGCATTGGAATTTTCATTTTTTTTAGTATCACACACTGATTAAATACCAGTTTTGAACAAGTTTATCCCCAATCTATACATTGAGAGGGGCATAAGTGTGACGCAAAACATCATAATTATCAGGTAGTCATTACACATCATGATTATGTATACGTTCAAAGTCATTCTTTTATCTATTGCAATCATTATTTCTCTCTGTTAAATCTACACACACTGTAATAACAAGCAATAGAAAAAGCATCGCAATCTTGTTATATGATGACATCAGCATATCCTTATGTGTCTATATTCCTCATCCATACCCTGTAAACTAAAAAGCGTCAGCTGGTTGAGGTTCAAACGTAGACGCAAAGAAATATCCGAATTCCATTACTACTCGATAAATACAACGTTTAATAGCGCGTAAAGTCATCGTTATTCACCAGTCCAGATGAACTTACTTGCCACATGAATGGTCAGGCCAAATGTTCTAACAATAACGAAAATACAATTTCCTATTGACGCGATCATAAATCGGCCTCATATTGTTTCCTAACCCACGTTAAACTACATTATAGTTCAATGTAGCCTTATGGAGTGTCGATCATGCAGCGTTAGTTGAAGAACACGCAATTAAGAGCATAAGTCGCTTGTACAATATCAGCACTAACTGACTCCTCGCAAAATAACCACTAAGAAGTCCAGGTCGCATTTCAGCCATGTACCAGAGGCACCAGAAATCCTCGTTATCGGCACCAGCATCTAGTTATGAATATACCAAATGGCCCAAGGGGTCCACAATAAATATAATGTGTATCTCGATGCGGTATTAACAGCGAGGCCGCCGAAATGTATACATTAGGTGCTTGGTATTGACCAGCATACAGTAGTCACTCCGAAAATAAACGCTGTCCGCCACATAGCCTACATTGCGGTGATATTGCCTTATTGTGGTACTAGGACAGCTACTTTACAACTAGGTCCAATATTCAACAAATGCTCCCATACGTTCATCACGCACAACTGAAAGTATTTATTGAGTATTGTCCAATGGCAACAACACGCATTTATGGATATTACTCTATGTAATACGATCGTGTGTGATAATTGCGGTTGGCGGTCATGCTATATAACCACGATGCATTTTGGTGTGGTTATCATCAATATGTGATGGATAACGACTTCCACCGACTGCTGTGGGGCCACTTATTATCGATATGTGACACCATTCTCAGTCATCCATTTGGCACACACAGTTATGGCTTCACCCCACTCCGACCCGCAGTAAATGATATCAGCCATGCATATGAATGAAACACCAAGTAAATTAAACTGTAATGGAAAGCCAAAAGCTGATGTATTATGGATAATTGGTACACCACGTCTGTATAGCACAAACAATGGAATACCTCAAACATATAATCAAAGTAATGTATTAACAGCTAGCGACCACGCGTTATTACACAGTGCGACCACGCAATATTTACGTGGAAAAACACCGGAATGAACCATTTGCTGTAATGCCATTGCTACGTGGGTGTCGACTATATAATCTAGGAAATCCCTAATTGGTCAATTTGCTAGAATACCTGGGGTTCTTGTGTTCAGCACTGAACAGCAGGTGAGGCTCATTAGCGTGTACCATATATAATATAATATCATAACATGAGACAGGATCGTCCATGAAGCTAAATACAGAAGCTATATCCCGCTTATTCTTCATGATATATGTGCTTGTTTGTACGTGTGGTAGAATCGGCCTGTATGGTTCCTCAGCATCTCATTCTCCTATGATGTTGTTAATGTGTGCATAGATCAGAAGATTTCTCTTGGATATATTACTGGATATAATTGTGCGATCAACGACAGAAATTTTTTTTCCAAATGAGTATTTTTATTTTTTTGGGCAGTGCTAGCCGACTGCTCTTATGTCTTTAGGACATTGAGGTTCATTTAAATACATGAATGGTTTTTTTATTTATTATGCGCACTTAAATGGCAATTTCCTTGACATTATTCTCTAACTGTTCCTACAATGAAAAAAAATGGAAGTTGTTATTTATCCATTGCCAGCAAAGTGCTTTGATGTTTAATGATAATATAAACTAGCAAGTTCCAGCGACTCCGCCATGAGCTTATGAGCTATAATTGGCACTGCTGTTCAAAGATGTCTTTCTGTTCTGAAGAAGGACACAAGCTAGATGTTAGCATGCCAGAAGGCAGATGTGCATGATTAATCATCAACACAAATAGTTTCCTTATCTGAAAATATTCGTTGCTGCAGCCATTAAAAAATGTGATCAGAGGCTATTCCGCAGAAACCGTCCCTTTAATCTCGATTCATCTTACAAGCTTACAATCGAGCATGTAAAAAGTCGATAGCGTGCAAACACTCATATGCACCGCCGGAAATAGGATAGTGTATATTGCACGCCGACGTGTTAATTAGCGCCGCAATTGCCGAGTGGCTTGAATATACATCATTAAAATTTGTTTTCGTATTTATCTATTAAGCCATTGCTTATCTTCCAATCTCAATGAGCATCACCTATAACGCACGCGATCGCCTGTGATTTGTAATGCATTTTTACTACTCCTATGAAGGAATTGCACCCATCGCTTTTAATCACGGACAATGAAGCCCGTTCGTAATCCTTGTAAGCGTTATTTTGCTAAGTGTTGTAGATTGTCAGTAGCAGAACACGTATTCTAAGCGGATTATTTACTCAACAATAACATTGACTCAGCCATTGTGGTTCAAGTAGGCTTTGCGAAAAAAAGACAACAACAAGTTGACTATTCGGATTAAATAGCTAATTTTATTTGTAATTTGTTGTTTGAAGAGATAACGTTGCACTTTTTCCAATTAGTTTGATGGCGCTTTTGGGATTATGTGGTGCAACGTGAGAGAAGCGTGTTTATTTTGATCAAGAAAGTGTTGACCACGGCTGTCTGGAGTGCCCTCCCCGACAATCAGATTACCCATTGTCCACCCTCATAGTTATGTCTGCGTCTCCAGCTGTTCCGCAGACGATATATATCATTCGTTGAGATATATTAGATTCACCGGTATCGTTATTGGAAAAAAAGAATGATCCAGATTTTCACAGGCGGCATACGTTTTCAAGCTTTATTGATCAAGAAAGTCAAATCAAACTTCCTCAGACCCCAAAATCAGAACATCATGTTGTTCTCATTGCAGAGCGTGTTCTTTTATATAAATGTGGTTTATGGCGAACCCGCCTTGACTTTGCGAGCTAAAGTGTAATAACCATGGTTAATTGGCAATCGTGTTCTATTGTAGACACTACGAGTAGCATCAGACTTGATCGGGAATTAGCAATACTGAATCCGATCATTTATTGATAGGGGAGTGTACAAACTATCCTGTTCATTCATTTCCAGCCGTCTGGTGCTTGGTACCGTGAGCTAAATCATGATTTCAGGAAACATGTTGCATTTCCTAATTTTTTCGCGATTGAGCTGGTATACAACGGGAAATATGCATTGCATTACAGAACGATGTGCCTATCACAATTACTTTCTCTGGTTAGCATCGTTTTACAGACACCGCTGACCTATAGCCACCATTAGCGTTTTTGTGTTCAACCCCGCATTTCTAGTATAAATAGACCTAACACAAACCTCTGTAACTTCCATCAATTCCTCTTGGGATTATCTGGTAGGACAGCAACTATTGCCCTTGATCATTTTTGGGATTAATTCAACCAATGGCGGAATGATACATCGCGCTATAATCAATCCGATTAAACCGCTTGGTCATTAAATGACAGCCTTTGTTGTGTATGGTAGACCTGCGTGAATTAAATAGGGACTACGCTTTGTAGAGCATCCGAATTACTACTCGATAAATACAACGTTTAATAGCGCGTAAAGTCATCGTTATTCACCAGTCCAGATGAACTTACTTGCCACATGAATGGTCAGGCCAAATGTTCTAACAATAACGAAAATACAATTTCCTATTGACGCGATCATAAATCGGCCTCATATTGTTTCCTAACCCACGTTAAACTACATTATAGTTCAATGTAGCCTTATGGAGTGTCGATCATGCAGCGTTAGTTGAAGAACACGCAATTAAGAGCATAAGTCGCTTGTACAATATCAGCACTAACTGACTCCTCGCAAAATAACCACTAAGAAGTCCAGGTCGCATTTCAGCCATGTACCAGAGGCACCAGAAATCCTCGTTATCGGCACCAGCATCTAGTTATGAATATACCAAATGGCCCAAGGGGTCCACAATAAATATAATGTGTATCTCGATGCGGTATTAACAGCGAGGCCGCCGAAATGTATACATTAGGTGCTTGGTATTGACCAGCATACAGTAGTCACTCCGAAAATAAACGCTGTCCGCCACATAGCCTACATTGCAGTGATATTGCCTTATTGTGGTACTAGGACAGCTACTTTACAACTAGGTCCAATATTCAACAAATGCTCCCATACGTTCATCACGCACAACTTAAAGTATTTGATTCAATGTTTTACCAGTACACAGAATACGTAATTGATCTGAGGCCTACGCATAGATCACCTGCACTGCTGTAAATATCACTTTGCAGGGGCACAGCCTCACCGCTTGGAACATTAGACAGTATGGTACATAGTGGTGAACATGAATACACAAGCCTTTTGATTCAATAGAAAAGCGCTTAACTAAACCAGGTGTTCAAGTCGTTCATAGCGGCGGTACATCCAGAGCAAACTTTCCTGAGGTATTCAGTTATCATATAATGCTGCCGGTAACTGCGGATAAGACAGTGCAAGCCTGGGCGTCAAAGCCGATGCAGTTCTGGTAGAACCAGATAAACTTAACAGTGTGGTGTGCAACCTGCAGCTGCGGCGTGTCGTCCCACAACCACCTCGAGGCCAAGGATCCCCTCGTCCAAGCTCTCTACACCTTTCACGTTTATTACACAGTGCGGCACCAACTGACAGAACTACAAGCGCCACCTCCATAGGATCATGCCCCTGACACATATAACATTCCATAAAATCGCAGGGTATATGAGAGACTCTGTAGTGAGTTTGGTGTATCACGGACAACGGACTGGCACCAGAAGGCAACAGCTACCAACGAAAGCCTTGGGGTGCTATAATCACGTGATGCGTATGGCTAAGGGAGCGTCGTCAAGGTTGCCGGCCTGGTTTAAGCCGCATTGGTCTTTCAGTTTTTAGTATCACACACTGATTAAATACCAGTTTGAACAAGTTTATCCCCAATCTATACATTGAGAGGGGCATAAGTGTGACTAAACATATAATTATCAGGTAGTCATTACACATCATGATTATGTATACGTTCAAAGTCATTCTTTTATCTATTGCAATCATTATTTCTCTCTGTTAAATCTACCACACTGTAATAACAAGCAATAGAAAAAGCATCGCAATCTTGTTATATGATGACATCAGCATATCCTTATGTGTCTATATTCCTCATCCATACCCTGTAAACTAAAAAGCGTCAGCTGGTTGAGGTTCAAACGTAGACGCAAAGAAATATCCGAATTCCATTACTACTCGATAAATACAACGTTTAATAGCGCGTAAAGTCATCGTTATTCACCAGTCCAGATGAACTTACTTGCCACATGAATGGTCAGGCCAAATGTTCTAACAATAACGAAAATACAATTTCCTATTGACGCGATCATAAATCGGCCTCATATTGTTTCCTAACCCACGTTAAACTACATTATAGTTCAATGTAGCCTTATGGAGTGTCGATCATGCAGCGTTAGTTGAAGAACACGCAATTAAGAGCATAAGTCGCTTGTACAATATCAGCACTAACTGACTCCTCGCAAAATAACCACTAAGAAGTCCAGGTCGCATTTCAGCCATGTACCAGAGGCACCAGAAATCCTCGTTATCGGCACCAGCATCTAGTTATGAATATACCAAATGGCCCAAGGGGTCCACAATAAATATAATGTGTATCTCGATGCGGTATTAACAGCGAGGCCGCCGAAATGTATACATTAGGTGCTTGGTATTGACCAGCATACAGTAGTCACTCCGAAAATAAACGCTGTCCGCCACATAGCCTACATTGCGGTGATATTGCCTTATTGTGGTACTAGGACAGCTACTTTACAACTAGGTCCAATATTCAACAAATGCTCCCATACGTTCATCACGCACAACTGAAAGTATTTATTGAGTATTGTCCAATGGCAACAACACGCATTTATGGATATTACTCTATGTAATACGATCGTGTGTGATAATTGCGGTTGGCGGTCATGCTATATAACCACGATGCATTTTGGTGTGGTTATCATCAATATGTGATGGATAACGACTTCCACCGACTGCTGTGGGGCCACTTATTATCGATATGTGACACCATTCTCAGTCATCCATTTGGCACACACAGTTATTGCTTCACCCCACTCCGACCCGCAGTAAATGATATCAGCCATGCATATGAATGAAACACCAAGTAAATTAAACTGTAATGGAAAGCCAAAAGCTGATGTATTATGGATAATTGGTACACCACGTCTGTATAGCACAAACAATGGAATACCTCAAACATATAATCAAAGTAATGTATTAACAGCTAGCGACCACGCCATTTACGTGGAAAAACACCGGAATGAACCATTTGCTGTAATGCCATTGCTACGTGGGTGTCGACTATATAATCTAGGAAATCCCTAATTGGTCAATTTGCTAGAATACCTGGGGTTCTTGTGTTCAGCACTGAACAGCAGGTGAGGCTCATTAGCGTGTACCATATATAATATAATATCATAACATGAGACAGGATCGTCCATGAAGCTAAATACAAAAGCTATATCCCGCTTATTCTTCATGATATATGTGCTTGTTTGTACGTGTGGTAGAATCGGCCTGTATGGTTCCTCAGCATCTCATTCTCCTATGATGTTGTTAATGTGTGCATAGATCAGAAGATTTCTCTTGGATATATTACTGGATATAATTGTGCGATCAACGACAGAAATTTTTTTTCCAAATGAGTATTTTTATTTTTTTGGGCAGTGCTAGCCGACTGCTCTTATGTCTTTAGGACATTGAGGTTCATTTAAATACATGAATGGTTTTTTTATTTATTATGCGCACTTAAATGGCAATTTCCTTGACATTATTCTCTAACTGTTCCTACAATGAAAAAAAATGGAAGTTGTTATTTATCCATTGCCAGCAAAGTGCTTTGATGTTTAATGATAATATAAACTAGCAAGTTCCAGCGACTCCGCCATGAGCTTATGAGCTATAATTGGCACTGCTGTTCAAAGATGTCTTTCTGTTCTGAAGAAGGACACAAGCTAGATGTTAGCATGCCAGAAGGCAGATGTGCATGATTAATCATCAACACAAATAGTTTCCTTATCTGAAAATATTCGTTGCTGCAGCCATTAAAAAATGTGATCAGAGGCTATTCCGCAGAAACCGTCCCTTTAATCTCGATTCATCTTACAAGCTTACAATCGAGCATGTAAAAAGTCGATAGCGTGCAAACACTCATATGCACCGCCGGAAATAGGATAGTGTATATTGCACGCCGACGTGTTAATTAGCGCCGCAATTGCCGAGTGGCTTGAATATACATCATTAAATTTGTTTTCGTATTTATCTATTAAGCCATTGCTTATCTTCCAATCTCAATGAGCATCACCTATAACGCACGCGATCGCCTGTGATTTGTAATGCATTTTTACTACTCCTATGAAGGAATTGCACCCATCGCTTTTAATCACGGACAATGAAGCCCGTTCGTAATCCTTGTAAGCGTTATTTTGCTAAGTGTTGTAGATTGTCAGTAGCAGAACACGTATTCTAAGCGGATTATTTACTCAACAATAACATTGACTCAGCCATTGTGGTTCAAGTAGGCTTTGCGAAAAAAAGACAACAACAAGTTGACTATTCGGATTAAATAGCTAATTTTATTTGTAATTTGTTGTTTGAAGAGATAACGTTGCACTTTTTCCAATTAGTTTGATGGCGCTTTTGGGATTATGTGGTGCAACGTGAGAGAAGCGTGTTTATTTTGATCAAGAAAGTGTTGACCACGGCTGTCTGGAGTGCCCTCCCCGACAATCAGATTACCCCATTGTCCACCCTCATAGTTATGTCTGCGTCTCCAGCTGTTCCGCAGACGATATATATCATTCGTTGAGATATATTAGATTCACCGGTATCGTTATTGGAAAAAAAGAATGATCCAGATTTTCACAGGCGGCATACGTTTTCAAGCTTTATTGATCAAGAAAGTCAAATCAAACTTCCTCAGACCCCAAAATCAGAACATCATGTTGTTCTCATTGCAGAGCGTGTTCTTTTATATAAATGTGGTTTATGGCGAACCCGCCTTGACTTTGCGAGCTAAAGTGTAATAACCATGGTTAATTGGCAATCGTGTTCTATTGTAGACACTACGAGTAGCATCAGACTTGATCGGGAATTAGCAATACTGAATCCGATCATTTATTGATAGGGGAGTGTACAAACTATCCTGTTCATTCATTTCCAGCCGTCTGGTGCTTGGTACCGTGAGCTAAATCATGATTTCAGGAAACATGTTGCATTTCCTAATTTTTTCGCGATTGAGCTGGTATACAACGGGAAATATGCATTGCATTACAGAACGATGTGCCTATCACAATTACTTTCTCTG
>JAXDRA010001194.1:0-13418 GCA_034190875.2 Urechis unicinctus
ATGAGGTCAGCGTAGCGAAATTCATATCCAGCCGACTGAGATGTTAATGTAGAAAACTCTATATACAGCGGACAATATGTTATACAGCTGGACTGAGGATGTCTGTAGCGAACTCTATATATACAGCGCACGATGTTGTCAGTGTAGTGAAACTCTATATACAGCGCACATGATGTAGCGTAACTAACTTTATATACAGCGACTGAGGGATGTCATATCAGTGTAGCGAACTCTATATACAGCGGACGATGATGTCAGTGTAGCGAACTCTATGTACAGCGGACGATGATGTCAGTGTAGCGAACTCTATATACAGCTGAATAGCATGTCAGTGAAAAAGTAGTTTTTGCATTGACGACTATAATGTCAGTGTAGCGAAATCTACATACAACTGACTATGGACGTCAGCGTAGCGAAATCTACATACAACTGACTATGAGGTCTGCGTAGCGGAGTTTTTACACAGTTGACTATGATGGCATTGTACCTTATTCTTCATACAGCAGACTTTTATGTCAGTGTTGAGCAGTCTTTACATATATGATTATGATGTCTGTGTAGTGAACTCTATATATGCGGACGATGATGTCAGATTAGCGAACTCTCTATACAGCTGACTGAGATGTCAATGTAACTCTAATAATAAAGGCGGACGATGATGTCAGTGTAGCGAACTTCATATACGGCTGACAGAGATGTCAATATAGTGATCTCTATAACAGGGGACGATGATGTCGACGTAGCGGAAACTTCATATACAGCTGACTGAGATGTCAATGTAGCGGAAATTCAATATTCAGCGGAGATTGATGTCAGTGTAGCGAAATCAATAAACAGCTGACGATGATGTTAGTGTATCGAACTTTATATACAGCTGACTGAGATGTCAATGAAGTGAAACTCTATATACAGCGAACGATGATGATGTCAGTGTAGGTGAACATTATATAAAGCGCACGATGATGTCAGTTGTAGCGAACTCTACGTTACAGCGGACGATGATGTCAACGTAGTGTACTCTATATACAGCTGAATGATGTTTGCGTAGTGAAAACTCTATATACAGCGCACGATGATGTCAGGTAGTGTACTGAACTATATACAGCGCACGATGATGTCAGTGTGTAGTGAACTCTACATACAGCGGACAATGATGTCAGTGTAGTGAACTCTATATACAGCGCACGATGATGTCAGTGTAGTGAACTCTATATACAGCGCTCGATGATATCATTTAAGCGAACTCTATATACAGCTGATAAGCATCTCATGTGAAACGTAGTTTTTTTTGCACAGTTGACTATGATGTCATTGTGTAGTGAATTCTTCATACAGCAGACTTTTATGTCAGTGTGTGAGCAGTCTTTATACATATGACATTATGATGTCTGGTGTAGCGCACTCTATATAGTGCGGACGATGATGTTAGTGTAGCGAACTGAATACACAGCTGACTGAGATGTCAGTTGTAGTGAACTCTATATTCAACAGACGATGATGTCAGTGTAGCGAAATCTATTTACAGCGGACGATTATGTCAGTTTAGCGAAATCTATAAACCGCGGACTATGATCGAAGCGATGCGAACTCTTTATATAGCTCACTGAGATGTCAAGTGTAGTAAAATCTCTGTACAGCTGACTATGTTGTCAGCGTAGAGAACTTCATATACAGCTGACTGAGATATCAACATAGTGATCTCATTATACAGGGGACGATGATGTCAGCGTAGCGAACTTCATATACAGCTGACTGAGATGTCAATGTAGCGAAACTCTATATTCAGCAGACCATGATGTCAGTGTAGGGAAATCTATATACAGCGGACGATGATGTTAGTTGTATCGAACTTTGTTTACAGCTGACTGAGATGTCAATGTAGAAAACTCTATATACAGCGGACGCTGATGTCGTGTAGTGAACATTTGATACAGCGCACGATGATGTCAGTGTAGCGAACTCTATATACAGCACACGATGATGTCAGTGTGGTGAACTCTACATAAAGCGGACGATGATGTCAGTGTAGCGAACTATACATACAGCTGACTGAAATATCAACGTAGGGTACTCTATATACAGCGGACGATGATGTAAGTGTAGGGAACTCGATCAACAGCGGACGATGATGTTAGTGTAGCGAACTTTGTATACAGCTGACTGAGATGTCAATGTAGTGAACTCTAAACACAGCGGAATATGATTCTGCGGTAGCGAACTCTATATATAGCTGACTGAGATGTCAATGTAGAGAACTCTATATACAGCTGACTGAGATGTCAATGTAGTGAGTGAACTCTATATAGCGCACACGATGATGTCAGTGTGGTGAAGTCTACATAAAGCGGACGATGATGGCAGTTGTAGCGAACTACATATACAGCTGACTGAAATATCAACGTAGGGTACTCTATATACAGCGGACTATGATGTCAGTGTACCGAACTATATATACAGCTGGACTGAAATGTCAACGTAGTGGTACTCTATATACAGCGGACGATTGGTGTCAAGTGTTGCGAACTCTATATACATCTGATTAGCATGTCAGTGAAAAGTAGTTTTTATAGACGACTATAATGTCAGTGTAGCGAAATCTTCATACAACTGACTATGTTGTCAGTGAAGCGAAACGCTGCATACAACTGACTATGAGGTCTGCGTAGCGGAGATTTTACACAGTTGACTATGATGGCATTGTACCTTATTCTTCATACAGCAGACTTTTATGTCAGTGTTGAGCAGTCTTTACATATATGATTATGATGTCTGTGTAGTGAACTCTATATACTGCGGACGATGATGTCAGAATTAGCGAACTCTCTATACAGCTGACTGAGATGTCAATGTAAACTCAATATAAGGCGGACGATGATGTCAGTGTAGCGACTTCATATACGGGCTGACAGAGATGTCAATATAGTGATCTCTATATACAGGGGACGATGATGTCGACGTAGCGAACTTCATATACAGCTGACTGAGATGTCAATGTAGCGAATTCAAATATTCAGCGGGAGATGATGTCAGTGTAGCGAAATCTATAAACAGCGACGATGATGTTAGTGTATCGAACTTTATATACAGCTGACTGAGATGTCAATGAAGTGAACTCTATATACAGCGGACGATGATGTCAGTGTAGTGATGATTATATAAAGCGCACGATGATGTCAGTGTAGCGAACTCTATGTACAGCGGGACAATGATGTCAACGTAGTGTACTCTATATACAGCTGACTGAGATGCTGCGTAGTGAAACTCTATATACAGCGGATGATGATGTCAGATTAGCGAACTCTAATATACAGCTGACTGAGATTGTCAATGTAAAACTCTCTATATACAGCGGACGATGATGTCAGCGTAGCGAGCTTCATATACAGCTGACTGAGTGTCAATGTAGTTGAACTCTATACACAGCGGAATATGATGTCTGCGTACGAACTCTATATATAGCTGACTGAGAAGTCAATGTAGAGAACTCTATATACAGCTGACTGAGATGTCAATGTAGTGAACTCTATATAGAGCACACGATGATGTCAGTGTGGTGAAGTCTACATAAAGCGGACGATAATGGCAGTTGTAGCGAACTATATATACCAGCTGACTGAAATATCAACGTAGGGGTACTCTATATACAGCGGAAGATGATGTCAGTGTACCGAACTATATATACAGCTGGCTGAAATATCAACGTAGGGTAATCTATATACAGCGGACGATGGTGTCAGTGTTGCGAAACTCTATATACATCTGATTAGCATGTCAGTGAAAAGTAGTTTTTGCATAGACGACTATAATGTCAGTGTTAGCGAAATCTTCTACCATACAACTGACTATGTTGTCAGCGAAAGCGAATCTGCATACAACTGACTGATGAGGTCTGCGTAGCGCAGTTTTTATACACAGTTGACTATGATGTCATTGTACCTAATTCTTCATACAGCAGACTTTTAAGGTTCAGTGTTGAGCAGTCTTTACACATATGAAGTAGCGCACTCTATATACTGCGGACGATGATGTTAGTGTAGCGAACTTTATATACAACAGACTGAGATGTCAATGTAGTGAACTCTATATACAGCTGACTGAGATGTCATTGTAGCGAACTCTATATACGGCTGACGATGATGTCAGTCTAGCGAACTCAATATACAGCGGACGATAATGTCAGTGTAGCGAAATCTATAAACCGCGGACGATGAGGGGTAAGCGATGCGAACTCCATATACAGCTGAACTAACACTTCTATATTCATAGCAGACGGATGATGTCCAGTGTAGCGAAATCTATAATACACAGCGGACGATTATGTCAGTTAGCGCAATCTGTAAACCGCGGACTATGATCAAAGCGATGCGAACTCTTTATATAGCTCACTGAGATGTCAGTGTAGTAAAATCTACTGTACAGCTGACTATGTTGTCAGCGTAGAGAACTTCATATACAGCTGACTGAGATATCAACATAGTGATCTCATTAAACAGGGGGAACGATGATGTCGGCGTAGCGAACTTCATATACAGCTGACTGAGATGTCAATGTAGCGAACTCTTTATTCACAACAGACGATGATGTCAGTGTAGCGAATCTATATACAGCGGACGATGATGTTAGTGTAGCGAACTCTGTTTACAACTGACTGAGATGTCAATGTAGTGTTGAACTCTATATACAGCGGAACGATGATGTCAGTGTAGTTTGAAATCTATATTTATACAGCGCACGATCTGATACCGCGTACATGATGTCAGTAAAACTGTCTATATACAAGCGGACGATGAATGTCAACGTAGTGTACTCTTTATGCAGGCTGACGAGATGTCAGCATAGCTGAACTCTATATACAATACACCCACGATTGATGTCAGTGTGTGAACTCTACATACCAGCGGACGATGATGTCAGTGTAGCGGAACTATATATACAGCTTGACTGAAATATCAACGTAGGGGACGCTATATACAGTCGGACGATGATGTAAGTGTAGGGAACTCCGATCAACAGAGGACGATGATGTTAGTTGTAGCGAAATTTGTATAGAGCTGAGCTGAGATGGTCAATGTAGCGAACTTCTAAACACAGCGGAATATGATTATCTGCGTAGCGAACTCTATATATAAGCTGACTGAGATGTCAATGGTAGAGAACTCTATATAATGCTGACTGAGATGTCAATGTTGTAGTGAAGTCTATGTAGAGCACACGATATGTCAAGTGTGGTGAAGTCTATATAACAGCGGGACTGATGGTCAGTGAGCCGAACTATATATACAGCGCTTGACTGAAATATCAACGCACTGAACTCCTCTACGTACAGCGGACTATGATGTCAGTGAAACACCTACCTATAATCATAAGCTGGACGAGGATCATCAAGTGGGTAGTGAACATTCTATATAAAGCGCACGATGAGTGTCAGTGTAGCGTCAACTCTATATACAGCATGACTGAGATGTCAATGAAAGTGAAACGACTCATATGCCACAGCGGACGATGGCTTGTTCCAGTTGTAGCGGAATCTCCATCAAATGATTAAGTTGTCAGACGATGCAATTTTGCATATCGGGCTGACTATGACTTCGAGCGAACGTCATGTTTTACGGGCAGTTGACTTGATGATGTCATTGTCCTTAATTCTTCATACAGAAGAATTTTAAACAGTGTTTTTGGAGCAGTCTTTACACGTAGGCGAAGTTAGCGCAGTGATGTACTGCTGACTGATGATGTTAGTGTAGCGAACTATATGTACAACTGAACGATGTCCCTGTATGAACTCTATATACAAAGTGTGTGGGGGGAAGCTGTAAGGAACCTGGATATAGCGAAAAAGGGGATAGCGGGTTAAAAGATATTTTGCAATGCCTGAGATTGTCATTGTAGCGAACTTCTATTTTACAGCGGACGATGATGTCAGTATAGTGAACTTTATATACAGCGGTACGCTGACTCGTGTAGATGTTCAATCTACAAAACCGCGAACTCTATATACGCGATGCGAACTCCATATTACGCGACTATGATGTCAAGCGTGTGACGTGATATAACAGCTGACTGAGATGCAATGTAGTGAACTATATAACAGCGGCGATGATGTCAGTGTAGACGGAAAAACATATCTGAAAGTTAATATGGAAACATTCTATATACAGCGGACGATGATGTCATTTGGCTGTAGCGAACTCTATATACGTAGCTGAATGAGATGTCAATGCTGTGAATCTATATTACAGCGGACAATGATGTCAAGTGTAAGTGGAAACTCTATATACAGCGGACGATTATGTACTGCGTAGTGAACTCTATGTACAAGCGTTCACGATGATGTCAGTTTAGCGAAATCTATATACATTGAAATAGCCGTCGGAATGAAATTAGTTTTGCCTTGCGAACTCCATCTACAGCCTCATACGATGATATTAGACGTCAGCGTAGTGAAATCTGCATACAGGGCTACTTGAGGTCTGCGTAGCTCAGCAATATCACAGCTTGACTTATGATAGCATTGTCCTCATTCTTCATATAACAACATTTTTATGTCATTATACAGGTCTATTACGGATTGAGTTGATGTCGGTGTAGTGAACTTTAATTTACTGCTTACGTAAGATGTCACGATATGAAGTGAACCTCTGCTATACAATGTACGATGAGTAACTCTATATACAACATCAACCAGCGCGGACGATGAATGTCAGTGTAAGAAAAATCCTATAGATGCACAGCGACGATGATAGTGTACTCTATAATACAGCAAACATGAGATGGTGATTTATACAGCGAACTTCATATAGATGTCAATTGTGATGTCGATGTGGTGAACACTACATTCAGCGGGAGATGAGTCAGTGTAGCGAATATATACATAACAGCGGACGATTGATGTTAGTGTATACGACTTTATATTACAGCTGACTGAGGATGTCAATGAAGGTTACTCTGATATACAGCGGACGCTGATGTCCAGTTGTAGCGAAACTATATACCGCTTACAGAGCTGCGTAGTGACTCTAATGACAGCGCATGAGTTAGTGTATCGAAACTCTTTATACAGCTTGACTGAGATGTCAATGTGACAACTCTAACCAACACAGTGGAATATGATAATCTTCGTAGGTCTACTATCATATCGTGATGAGCGAATGTGGGTGTAGGTGATTACTCATACATCGTAGGCTGATGACATTGTAGTGAACATTTTATACAGCTGCACTGAGATGTTCAGTTGTTAGCCCGAACTCTAGAATATAAGAACGTCTACACGAATGAAATTGTCAATGTGTCGAGTAGTGGAACTTCATAAAGGAGACATGAGGGAGCGATGGTAGGGCGAAGGTTAGGTTGTTGACGAGCTGTCAACCTAGTGGATCAATACATGACATAAATCGTAGCGGTTAACTCTACTATTACAGCTGTAGATTCAGGTGCTTAACTCTATAACAGTCGGCGGAACTATCAAATGGTAGCTAACCCTTCATACACCTGAAACCAGACTGAATCTCAACGTATGGTAATACTTTCATACAGCGGAACGATATGTCATTGCGGAACACGATCACAGCGCACGATGTGTCAGTGTAGCGACTCTATATACATCTGCATTACGCATGTTCAGTGAAACGATATCAATTTTTTGCAATTGACGCTTATAATGGGGTCAGGGTAGCGAATCTACATACAACTGCACCACTATACTCTCACGGCGTAGCCGAAATCTACACGTACAACGTGACTGAGGAGGTCTGTCGTAGACCGGCAGTTTTTTGACAACAGTTGACTATCGATGTCACAATTGTACCCAAATTCTTCACTACAGCCAGACTTTTTGTCCCAGTGTTGAGCAGGCTTGTAACAATATATGATTATGATGTTGGCACTGCTAACTGCTAATAATGAGTTACAGCAATTTACTCTGTATAGAACTGAAAACCAGAGGTGTAAGCGCCACTGATATATTTACAGGGGCATTGAGATGTCAATGCTCGAACGACTCTTCAATACAGCGGGACAATTGATTGTTAAGGAGGCGAACTATCGATTCAGCTGAACTGAAAGATAGGTCAGGCTAAAATCAAGAATTAAGGGCTGGGGGACGATGTGTTAGTTGTAGCGAACTTTCATATACAGCTGACTGAGATGTCAGTATAGTGAACTCTATATACAGGGGACGATGATTTGTTCAGCGTAGGCGAACTTCCAATATACAAGCGGACTGAGATGTCAATGTTGCGAACCCTATGTTCAGCTGTAGAGATGTCCATGTAGCGAAATCCTATACACACAGCGGAAGATGATGTAGTCGATGCGAAAAGGATTGAACTCCATATAGAACTGACGATGAGTGTATGTAGCGAACTCTATAAACAACTGACTGAGATGTCAATGTATGAACTCTAGTATACAGGCGGATGCTGAGGTACATTATAGCGAACATCATTTCCAGGCCGACTGAGCTCAACGTTAATGTAGGAAAACTCTATATACAGCGGACGATAATGTCAGCGATAAGCGAACTTCTATATACAACGCCTATGAGAGTGTCCATTAGTGATTCAGTATTAGCTGAACTCCTATGATACAGCCGGAGCGAACAGCATGATACAGCTGACTGAGAATGCTGGTGCAGTCGAACTCTAGTATAAGCGGATCGGATGATGGTATGTAAGCGAACTCTATGTACGTCGGACAATATGTTAGCATAGCGACAAACATTGAATATAGCTGACTGAAGTTATTCGAGTCAGTGTAGTGAACTTCTATTATACAGCGCACGCTGATGAGTCAGTGTAGTGAACATCTATATTTACACAGCGCACGATGATGTCAGCGTAGGAGCGAAACTTCCATAATCCAGCTGACTCGGAAGATGATTCTGTGTAGGATGCACTCTACATATTCAAGGCGGACAATGATGTACAGTTCAGTGTAGTCGAACTATATAAAAACAGCGGGACTGACGATGATCAACCATAGTTGTACTCTAATATACAGCGGAAGATGATATCAAAGTAGCGAATGTCGTGACATTGGACGAAATGGTAGTTTGCAACTCTATATGACAGCGGACGATGATGTCAGTGTAGCGAATCTATATACAGCTGAATAGCATGTCAGTGAAAAGTAGTTTTTGCATAGGACGACTAATAATGTCAGTTGTTGTAAGCGAAATTCTGTACATTACATCTAACGACATGACAATCAACGTCTAGCGAAATCTACATACAACACTGAAATGAGTCGGGCGTAACGCGAAGTTTTAGGCATTTGAACTATGGTGTCATTGTACCTAATGTCTTCATACAGGCAGACTTTTATGTCAGTTTGAGCAGTCTTTACAATATGATTATGATGTCTGTGTAGCGCACTCTATAAAGACTGCGAACGATGATGTTAGTGTAGCGAACTCTCTATACAGCTGACTGAGATGTCAATTTGAACTCTATATACAGCGGAAGATGTGTCAGCGTGGCGAACTTCATATACAGCTGACTGATGATTCAATGTAGCGAACTCTATGTACTGCGGACGATGATGTTAGTGTAGGCGAACTCATATACAGCGACGATGATGTCAACGTAGTGTACTCTATATACAGCTGACTGAGATGCTGCGTAGTGAACTCTATATACAGCGCATGATGATGTCAGTGTGGTGAACTATACATACAGCGGACGATGATTGTCAAGTGTAGCGAACCCTATATACAAATGACTGAAATGTCAATGTAGTGAACTCTATATACAGCGGACGAATGAATGTCAGTTAGCGAACTCTCTTATAACAGCTGACTATTGATGTCAATGTAAACTCTACATACAGCGGACGATGATGTCGTGTTGTAGCGAATCCTTCATAATACCGCTGACTGAGATGTCAATATAGTGATCTCTATATACAGTGGACGATGATGTCGGCTTAGCGACTCTCATACTGCTGAATGATGTCAATGTAGCCGCTTCTATCTACAGGCGGAAGATGCTTGTCAGTAAAGCCGAAATCTCAAAACATATGGGACGAAGATGTTAATGTAGCGAATTTAAATACAATCAGCGGACTCATGATGTCAATTGTAAGCGACTCTATAATAGAGCGGACGATATGATTTAGCGTAGCGAACTCTATATACAGCTGGACTGAGATGTCAATGTAGTGAACTCTATATTAGCAGACGATGATGTCAGTGTGTAGCGAAATCTATATACAGCGGACGATTATGTCAGTTTAGCGAAATCTATAAACCGGGACTATGATCGAAGCGATGCGAACTCTTTATATAGCTCACTGAGATGTCAGTGTAGTAAAATCTCTGTACAGCTGACTATGTTGTCAGCGTAGAGAACTTCATATACAGCTGACTGAGATATCAACATAGTGATCTCATTATACAGGGGACGATGATGTCGGCGTAGCGAACTTCATATACACAGCTGACTGAGATGTCAATGTAGCGAACTCTATATTCAGCAGACGATGATGTCAGTGTAGCGAAATCTATATACAGCGGACGTGATGTTAGTGTATCGAACTTGTTTACAGCTGACTGAGATGTCAATGTAAAAACTCTATATACAGCGGACGCTGATATCGGTTGTAGTGAACATTTTATACAGCGCTCACGATGATGTTCAGTGTAGCGAACTCTATATACAGCGGACGTATGACTGTCAACGGTTAAAAAGTCGTACTGAACTTATACAGCTGACGACGAGATGTCTTGTTGTAAGTGAAACTCTACATACAGCGCACGATGATGTCAGTGTGGGAAACTTTACCTATAGCTTGACGATGATGTCAGTGTAGCGAGACTCCGCATACAGCTGGACTGATGATAATCAATGTAGCAACTCTATATAACAGCTATGACGATGAGTCTGTAGCGAACGTCATCTAATACGCTGAACTGATGATGTCAGTGTAGCGAAACTCTATATAAGCGGACATGCATGTCATGAAACGTGTTAGTGTCAACGGCATAATTAAGTTGTACGAAATCTACAATACAACACTGACTAGACATCAGCGTAGCGAAATCTACAAACAACGACTAGGTAGGCAGACGTAGCGCAGCTTTTACACCGTTGGACTATGATGTCATTGTACCTAAAATCTTGCATACAGCAAGACTGAGATGTCAGTGTTGCGCAGGGCTATTACAAATATGATTAGATGTCATGTGTAGCGAACTCTAATAAACTGCGAACGATGAGTTAGTGTAGGCGAACTCTATATACAGCTGACTGAGTGTCAATGTGTAAAACTCTATATACAGCGGAAGATGATGTCAGCGTGGCGAACTTCATATACAGCTGACTGAGATGTCAATGTAGCGAACTCTATGTACTGCGGACGATGATGTTAGTGTAGCGAACTAATATAAAGCGGACGATGATGTCACGTCGTAGTGTACTCTATATACAGCTGACGAGATGCTGCGTAGTGAACTCTATATACAGCGCATGATGATGTCAGTGTGGTGAACCCTACATACAGCGGACGATGAGTCAGTGTATTCGAACCCTATATACAAATACAAATGACTGAAATGTCAATGTTGTGAACTCTATATACAGCGACGATTGATGTCAGATTAGCGAACTCTCTATACAGGCTGACTGAGATGTCAATGTAAACTCTCCAATCAAGCGTACGATGATGGCAGCAGTAGCGAACTTCATATACAATACAAGCTGACTGAGAATGTCAAATTAGTGATATCTATATACAGTGGACGATGATGTCGGCTTAGAGCAACCTTCATATACAGTTTTTTTTTTCTGACTGAGATGTCAATGTTAGGGCTAATTCTATATTCAGCGGAAGATGATGTCAGAGTAGCGAAATCTATAAACAGGCTGACGATGATGTTTAGTGTCTCGAACTTTACAACCCGCTGACTGAGATGTCAATGAGTGAACTCTAAATACAGCGGAATATGAATATCAGCGAGCAACTCTAATATAAAGCCTGACTGGAGATGTCAATGTAAGTGAACTCGATAATTCGCAGACGATGATGTCAGTGTAGCGAAATCTAGTATACCCAGTCGGACGATTATGTCAGTTTAGCGAAATCTAAAACCGCGGACTATGATCAAGCGATTTCGAATCTTATTAGCCATGAGATCGTGAGTAAAACTCGACAGTGCAGTGTCAGGTAGAGAACTTTATAACAGCTGAGAGATATAACATAGTGCTCATTATACAGGGGACTGTGTCGGCTGGAATTTTTTCAGGACTGAGATGTCAAAGTAGGAATCTAATTCACAGACGATGATGTCGTTTTTAGCGAAATCTAATGCAGCGGGCGATGATGTTTGGTATCGAACTTGGTTTTCAAACTGCTGATGTCAAGTAAAAACCAAAATACAGCGACGCGATTCGGTGTAGTAACTTTATACAGTCCGATAAAATCAGGTAGCGAACTCTATATACAGCGGACGATGATGTCAAAGGTGTACTCATTTTACAGTGAAAGAGATGTTTCGTAGTAAACCTTTTAAAACAGCACACGAGATGCAGGTGGGAACTCTAATAAAACGGCCGTGATGTCGTGTAGCGAACTATACCAAAAGTGCTGAAATTCAACAGGGACTTATAACGCGGCATGATTCAGTGAGGGGGAAAATTCAACGCGCACGTTTTGTCAGTGAGCGAACCTTATAGCTGAATTGGCATGTTGAAAATATTTGATGAGGCTTATAAAATCAAATGTAGCGAAACTACATACAACTGCTATGACATCAGAGCGAAATTACAAACAATTTACTATGAGGGCCGTGCGCATTTTTTTCACAGTTTTACTAGGGGGCATTTTACCAATCTTCAAAACCCAATTTTATGCAAGGTGTTGAGCGGTTTTCAAATAGATTATGATTTTTCGGTAGCGCACCATAAACTGCAACATGAGTTTTGTGGAAAATCTATCAGCTGACTGGATGTCAAGAAAATTATATACAGGGGGAAAATGAGTCGCGTGGGGGAACTTCATAACAGTGACGAATGTCAATTTTCGAATCTATTATGCGTACGATGAGTTAGGTAGCGAAAAATAACGCGGGGCGAGATGCAACGTAGGTGTCTTTTAAAAACAGCTGACAGAGATTTCTGGTATGAACTCTATATAAGCGCATGAGTGTCAGTGTGGTGAAACCCCAATAACGGACGATGATGTCGTGACGAAACCCCTTTTAAAATGAGAAATGCAAAAGTAGGAACTCATAACGGGGACGAAGTTTCGATTAGGAACTCTCTTAAAGTGATGAGATGTCAATGTTTAAACCACATAAGCGGACGATGTGTCGCGTAGCGAACTTATTAAGGACTGAGTGTCAAAAGTGATATCATATACAGGGCGATGTGTCGGGGTTTTAAAACGAAAGGGGCTTTTCAAATTACAAAAATGAATGGTTTAAA
>JAXDRA010001195.1:0-10579 GCA_034190875.2 Urechis unicinctus
GTGCTTTGGGTAATTCTCTGTTGGACATGTTCCCCACGCACGAATATTTCGCTCCACGGGGCGGGAGGTCAATCAACTGGGATACCATTATATTGCAGCGCCCACCCAATATTTCCCTCAACGGGACAGGAGGTCAAAAACTGCATCTATCAAATATATGGGATGCTATGCTACAAGTACACAATATAGTAAAAAGGTTGTTATTGGCTTGAATGCCTAAGTAAATGTTGGGCGCTGTAGTCGTCACCCTGACCAGTCTTATACTTAATATATCAATGGTAGTTGGTGCCAGTTTGTTGCACCTGTCAGCGCACCTCTCCTACCTTGTGTCAACCGACGGGTGCCAAGTGGCTATCAATTCCACACTACTCTTCCACTCAAATGCATCTTTATTGTTATTTCCTGGCAATGAAAAACACACAAAAATGACATTATGTGCCAAACGTGAGCGTTGTCATTGTGCGCTTATTAATGTAGACGGCACAAAAAAAAAGGTATTTTGGAATCTTTATCAGCAGTGGCACTCGTTTGATAAGCATGATTGACTGTTGTTGTTATACACCATTAGGATGCGTTATATGTATGACAATCGGTCGTCTCCACTCTGTTCAATAAGTATCCTTGAAAACAGCAGCATCAGATACCTACATCGTCCATGGTCAGTAAGTATAACTGCCTTTGCAATATAATATAGTACTGGGACTATAGTACTATAGCGCTGAGAGCATCGCTGAGTGAGTCAGTTCCCTCGAGAGATACCGATTAACTGGGGTGTTACATAAAGATGTAATGACCGAAGTGACTTCCGAGCATTGGGGATTATTATCAGACAAAAGGGTTGCCATTGGAGTCTGTATATACTTACGCGGTGAACCCTGCCTTAGTCCAAAGGCTGTTCTATATTTCAAATCTGATTGAAAAATTTTTGCTTTGGTCCGTATTTACGCAGGACCGGATTTGAAGGCTATAAGAATCAGCCACATATAATGCAATAAGCACGTGCTAGAATCTCAAAATGTAATATATGGCTAAGGTAGATTGTCATCTTTGCGCACTGTATCAGGTTTGTAAAGCAGTTCAGTCGAAATGACCAGCATATAATAATTGCCTGATGCTATTGTTCTTATGTCATGTGGCAGATCCCCATCATCTATCGATTGTTATGCATGCGAAACAATGATATGAATGTCATCTGGGGACACACGAAGCCTTCAATTTGTAGTAGGCCAGTAAAGCACATTTAACGTCGGACAGAACCCGTGTTTGAGTGTCCTCTGAATTTGATGGTTCTCCACAGTGATGATCAACATCTTGTTCTTCTTCAAATAGTACAGCATTACCAAGTGTTGTCATGGATTTCTACTGCGTGTGTACTTACTCGGTAGTTGAGGCTGTTTGCCCGGCCCATACATCACCGCATCCATACAACGTGAAACATCGGTCACATTTAGATTCAACTGCTGTGTCGTTGGTTCGGTGTTCGTATACATGTACACAGTAACTCTACCGCTTTGTGCAACAAGAAAAGCACATAAAGCTACGGATGTTTCCTACGTCATCCTGGCATCCTGTTTTGCATCTGTAGCAGCAATCATGCCTCAGTCTGTCAACTGGGATACCATTATATTGCAGCGCCCACCCAATATTTCCCTCAACGGGACAGAAGGTCAATAACTGCATCTATCAAATTTATGGGATGCTATTCTACAAGTACTCAATATAAGTAAAAACGTTGTTATTTGCAATCATGCCACAGTCTGTCAACTGGGATGCCATACTACTGCAGCGCCAACCCAATATGCAGAAAGCACATCATGCCTTTCTGTATAGGCCACATGACACCAATAATTGTCGCTGTGTGATACTCATGGTTACTGGTGCTTTGGGTAATTCTCTGTTGGACATGTTCCCCACGCACGAATATTTCGCTCCACGGGGCGGGAGGTCAATCAACTGGGATACCATTATATTGCAGCGCCCACCCAATATTTCCCTCAACGGGACAGGAGGTCAAAAACTGCATCTATCAAATATATGGGATGCTATGCTACAAGTACACAATATAAGTAAAAAGGTTGTTATTGGCTTGAATGCCTAAGTAAATGTTGGGCGCTGTAGTCGTCACCCTGACCAGTCTTATACTTAATATATCAATGGTAGTTGGTGCCAGTTTGTTGCACCTGTCAGCGCACCTCTCCTACCTTGTGTCAACCGACGGGTGCCAAGTGGCTATCAATTCCACACTACTCTTCCACTCAAATGCATCTTTATTGTTATTTCCTGGCAATGAAACACACAAAAATGACATTATGTGCCAAACGTGAGCGTTGTCATTGTGCGCTTATTAATGTAGACGGCACAAAAAAAAAGGTATTTTGGAATCTTTATCAGCAGTGGCACTCGTTTGATAAGCATGATTGACTGTTGTTGTTATACACCATTAGGATGCGTTATATGTATGACAATCGGTCGTCTCCACTCTGTTCAATAAGTATCCTTGAAAACAGCAGCATCAGATACCTACATCGTCCATGGTCAGTAAGTATAACTGCCTTTGCAATATAATATAGTACTGGGACTATAGTACTATAGCGCTGAGAGCATCGCTGAGTGAGTCAGTTCCCTCGAGAGATACCGATTAACTGGGGTGTTACATAAAGATGTAATGACCGAAGTGACTTCCGAGCATTGGGGATTATTATCAGACAAAAGGGTTGCCATTGGAGTCTGTATATACTTACGCGGTGAACCCTGCCTTAGTCCAAAGGCTGTTCTATATTTCAAATCTGATTGAAAAATTTTTGCTTTGGTCCGTATTTACGCAGGACCGGATTTGAAGGCTATAAGAATCAGCCACATATAATGCAATAAGCACGTGCTAGAATCTCAAAATGTAATATATGGCTAAGGTAGATTGTCATCTTTGCGCACTGTATCAGGTTTGTAAAGCAGTTCAGTCGAAATGACCAGCATATAATAATTGCCTGATGCTATTGTTCTTATGTCATGTGGCAGATCCCCATCATCTATCGATTGTTATGCATGCGAAACAATGATATGAATGTCATCTGGGGACACACGAAGCCTTCAATTTGTAGTAGGCCAGTAAAGCACATTTAACGTCGGACAGAACCCGTGTATGAGTGTCCTCTGAATTTGATGGTTCTCCACAGTGATGATCAGCATCTTGTTCTTTTTCTAATAGTACAGCCCGCTATTTTGGCACGCAGCAACAATGACACCATTACTAGGTGTTGTCATGGATTTCTACTGCGTGTGTACTTACTCGGTAGTTGAGGCTGTTTGCCCGGCCCATACATCACCGCATCCATACAACGTGAAACATCGGTCACATTTAGATTCAACTGCTGTGTCGTTGGTTTGGTGTTCGTATACATGTACACAGTAACTCTACCGCTTTGTGCAACAAGAAAAGCACATAAAGCTACGGATGTTTCCTACGTCATCCTGGCTTCCTGTTTTGCATCTGTAGCAGCAATCATGCCTCAGTCTGTCAACTGGGATACCATTATATTACAGTGCCCACCCAATATTTCCCTCAACGGGACAGAAGGTCAATAACTGGATCTATCAAATTTATGGGATGCTATTCTACAAGTACTCAATATTAGTAAAAACGTTGTTATTTGCAATCATGCCACAGTCTGTCAACTGGGATGCCATATGCCATACTACTGCAGCGCCAACCCAATATGCAGAAAGCACATCATGCTTTTCTGTATAGGCCACATGACACCAATAATTGTCGCTGTGTGATACTCATGGTTACTGGCGCTTTGGGTAATTCTCTGTTGGACATGTTCCCCACGCACGAATATTTCGCTCCACGGGGCGGGAGGTCAATCAACTGGGATACTATTATATTGCAGCGCCCACCCAATATTTCCCTCAACGGGACAGGAGGTCAATAACTGCATCTATCAAATATATGGGATGCTATGCTACAAGTACTTATACTTAATATATCGATGCTAGTTGGTGCCAGTTTGGTGCACCTGTCAGCGCACCTCTCCTACCTTGTGTCTACCGACGGGTTCCAAGAGGCTATCGATTCCACACTACTCTTCCACACAAATACATCTTTATTGTTATTTCCTGGCAATGACACACACAAAAACGACATTATGTGCCAAACGTGTGCGTTGTCATCATGCGCTAATTAATGTCACGAATAGACGGCACAAAATAGGGTCTTTTGGAATCATTATCAGCAGTGGCATTCGTTTGATAAGCATGATTGACTGTTGCTGTTATACACCATTCGAATGCGTTATATGTATGACAATCGGTCGTCAACGCTCTGTTAAGTATCCTTGAAAACAGCAGCATCAGATACCTATATCGTCCATCGTCAGTAAGTATAACTGCCTTTGCAATATAATATCGTACTGGGACTATAGTACTATAGCGCTGAGAGCATCGCTGCGTGAGTCAGTTCCCTCGAGAGATACCGATTAACTGGGGTGTTACATATAGATGTAATGGCCGAAGTGACTTCCGAGCATTGGGGATTATTATCAGACAAAAGAGTTGCCATGGAGTCTGTACATACTTACGCGGCATGGTTCTATCTGTTTTGCATTGGGTGTTATGGATGTTATAGTTATCGTGCAAGAAAGCGTTGTAAATTCGATCATCAGCTTTGAAAACACAAGCCTGCTTTGAGTCCATTAGTGCCGACATAGAAATCAATATAGCCGGTAATCGACGACTAATAATGCCATAAGAGTATCAATCATAAGGATAAGGGTCACGATCCATCTCTTTAACAATGGCGTGTCATGAAGTAGAACGTAGTAGTTTACCTATTATAAATTTACAAATAAATGTCTTTGAATAGAGCGTAGAATTGTAGCTATGAAAAGATTGCTTATACCTGTAATTAAATGTTACATAATGCTGGAGCTATTATTAATATGCAACAAGGTGTTATCAAAACGAACATCGAGGTGTTGTCAACAAGATACTCTCTTTACCAGGTGCGTTATTGTTGACTGTTGCATATTATGATGCAAAACTATCCTGTTAGTTGTCGTCTTCAGAGTAATCTGTCGTGGCCAGGTTGAGAATGTTTGAGTTCCGTGACCGTTTCGCTCTCTGTGAAATCACTGTCATTGTTGCACCATATATCATGCGTTAATCAGATCGCAACTTAGCGGCTTGTATTTCGTGTCATTACTTTACTTATAGTGGTATTTATTGTCTGGATGCGTTCGGTCTTGAGGTGTGTTGGGAGGTTGTGGTATTGGAGCCGATTGTTTTTTGTGTTCAGTTGTGTCCGGGGTGCTGATGATGGGCATTAGTGGAGCAGGAATAATTGGGTCAGAGCTGAACTGTATTTGTTTTTATGAATCTGGACCTAATTCTCTTAGGTGCTTCCTATTCCTCCGAAGAGTGGATCCATATGTGGTTTCTATAACATATGAACGTGGTTCCTCGCATTTTCTCAAAACTGTAGCAGGCATCCAAGAACCATTTGTAACATCCCGCGTGAGGACATTCTGACCAGTAATCAAGGGTGGTAGATCAATAGCTTGCTGGTCAAAGCGCTGCTTCTGAGCATCTTGATTCTGTTTTAGCTTTTCATACACTTGATCTTTGAGGTCAGCGTGGTTGGGGATGTGTACGGGTAAGTTACCTCTGATCTTCTTATGGTACAGAAGTTCGGCCGGGCTAGGTAGTGAATGGTCCAGAGGTGTAGATCGTAAAAAAGAAGGCTCATGTTTATGTCTGATCCGCTTATCTTTGCTTTTTTAGGCTGTTTTTTACTGTCTGTATAGTTCTTTCGATGAGCCCGTTAGACTGAGGGTAATGCGGAGAACTGGTTGTATGTTTGAATGACCAATTCGTGGCAAAGTTTTTATAGACCTCCGAGTCATACTGTCTGCCATTGTCACTTATGACTTTCTCAGGTACACCTTGTTCTGAGAATATGTGTTTGGTCGCGATGACAACAGCTTGGCTTGTACAGTTATTAGGCATTTTCCTGATAAATGAGAATGTCGAGAAATAGTCAGCAATAATGAGGTAAGTGTCTCCCTCAAAGTGGAATAAATCTGTCCCTACCACCTGCCATGGTCGATTTGGTATTTCATGAGGGATCAGTGTTTCTTTGGCCTGTGACCTCTGATAATGCTGACACGTTTCACATTGTTTTGTTCTGGCTTCTATTTCTTTATTGATATCAGGCCAATAAACACAGTCCTTGGCTCTCAATTGGCATTTTTCCATGCCCTGATGTCCCTCATGTATCTTCTCAAGAACATATTTCTGCAGAGATCGAAGAAATCACCACATGTTCACCTTGTAAAACCAGTCCATTCTAATTTGACATCTCATCGCGGAAGGACCAATACGGGCGTAATGGTGTTGGCAGATCTTTCATTCTATCGGGCCCGCCCTCAGTGATAGTTTGCACGAGTGTAGTCATAACTGGGTCACGTTGTGTTGCACTTCTAAGTTGGTTAACTTTTTTATCAGTGAACTGCACGAAGTTAACCTGAAGATTGAAGATTTAGGTTGATGTGAGTGTTGCAAGGTGATGGTAGTCGTGATAAACTATCAGCCATGATCATGTCTTTTCCGGGCTTGTACTTGATTGTCACATCAAAGCTCTGCAGCCTGAGCAGCATTCTTTGTAGTCTCGGTGGAGCTGCTCTTAGGTTTTTGAGTTGTATCATCTCTAATGGTTTGTGGTCACTTTCCACGAGGAATGGCTTTCCATACACCTATGTGTAGAACGGCTCGCATCCAAACACTACAGCGAGCATTTCCCGTTCTATTTTGGCATGTTTCAGATAGTGATTTGGACGCAAAAGCTATTGGTCTGTTGTCCTAGATAAGGGCAGCCCCCAGTCCTTTCATTGATGCATCAACTTGAATTGTTGTTGGTTTGTTTGGGTTGAAGAACGCCAGTGTCACTTCACTGCAGATAATGTCCTAAACTTGTTGAAATGATAATTGGTGAGATTCGCACCATTCGAACTCAATGTCAGACTTCAACAGTTGGCGCAGATTGGCAGTGTGTGATGATAAGTTGTGAATAAATGTCCCCATTTAGGTGACTAACCCAAGAAAAGCTTGAAGTTGTTTTTTGTTAGTTGGGGCACTAATGGCTTTGATAGCTTCTACTTTAGTGGGATCCGGATGTATGCCTTCCTTGTCATAGAAAGCACCAAAGAATTTGATTTGAGGCTCTGTGATAGCACATTTTGCGCTGTTGAATACCAACCCATTTTGTGCAGATCTTGACATCAAGTTATGGAGGTTGTTATCATGTTCCTGTTCGGTAAGTCCGAAGACTACCACATCATCGGCGATGCTTGTTGTACCTAGACAATACTCTAATATTTGGTCCATCCTTTGCTGAAATACATCTTGCGACATTACCAACCCGAAAGGCATGCGTTTGTAGCAGTATCTGCCAAATGGTGTACTGAACGTTGTGAGTCGGGAGCTCATGTCATCTAATTAAACTGACCAGTAGCCGTTTTTGGCGTCCATTTTGCTGAAGTACTCTCCACCTTGTAGTATGTGTGTAATCTCCTCCAGGGTTGGGGTTTTGTGATGTGTGCGTTTTAAGTCTTTGGGGTCAAGACACACCCGCAGGTCTTTGGAGGCGTGGGTTCGAATCCCACCGCTGCCACCATGTAATGTTTCTACGGGAAAACACTCTTGATGGAAAACACTCTTGATGTTTACAAGTCCGTTGCGTTTTATTTTATGCCACATCACCACCAACCTGGCCTCGAACGATTGACGGCAACTTGCCGACTAATAACGTTGCAATTGGATATGCTACAGTAGGCATGCCTAATCGCATGGTATACATGACAAGAATGAACCCCTCTACTCTTCTAGCTCTAATCCTGGGTTAGAAGTGGAAAGCTGCCTTTGACGTAACTCCTTCAGATCGCATTGATCGATGCTGTATAAAGCCATCATGAGAAAACCCGTATATAACGTCAAAATAGAGTACTATGTTATGCATTTTAACTTACATTTGACTAATAAACGCAATTTGTTGAAAACAGACTGAGGATAACTTTCATAATCGCATTTAAGCGATGGTACACGGGCAGCAGTGAAGATAACCAGTTGTTTTTATTTTTATAGTGTGAAAGACAGATATTTCATCACAGATAAAGCAATACTGCAAAGCGACCTGCTGTTGTCGCTATTTGGAATCGCATACTCCTTAAAGTGCTGTTCACCAGCATGTTAAACGTGAGAATTGGCAAAACAAGGGCGATGTCTCTCCTCTTAAAAGGCACTATAACGAGAAACACCCAAAGCAATAACAAGCAATTATAAGGCAATAAGAACGACCTACGATATCAATGTGGAAGCTGATATGATAGGTGTATAGGTTACGTGTATGCGGTATGGGCGGTCATAACAAATGGGCGGTAGCCGATCTTCAAGCGTTACTTGATGATGACCTTAGTGATGGCCCACGAATTGCTAGAGATGTAATGATTCGGTATAGCAATCGCAATTGTTAATGACGCCTGCGTCGTTGAAGTTGTTGTTATGGTGAATGCATTTTAGGAGTTTGCATCTCTTCCCTGCTGTTTTGGGCGTTTTGTTTATGTGACTCTTAGGCTTTTCGCAATATGGTCTCTCGAAGTTGGGGCTGTTTGCCTAGTTGGGCTGTTGTTTTGACCACTGCTAATGTTGCTGGGGTGGCTGCTTTGGTGGATGTCATTGTAGCGGGTAGCTATTATGTAACTAGGGCGATTGATGTTGCTGCTGGGGGAGTTGTTGTAGAAGTTGCTGTAATGTTGTTGCTGTTTTATTTGATGTTAGCGTCAGGCGCTGACGTTGTGGGTGGGGTTATTGATGCAGCGGAAGAGCGGGTAAGATTTAACGAAGGAACAGCGCTAATCCTTGCTGTCATTATTCAAGTGGTCGCCGATGACTCAGCTGCGTTCGTTCGCACAGGGCAACCCCATCCATGTTTGAGGGCGCTCCGGTAAGTGTCAATCCATAACTGATGATGGTCTGTAAATAGCCATTGTGTATGCTTATCATGACAACAGTCACGCGATCGGTTGTGGGATGAGTTTTACTAGCAGAGGAAAAGCGTCTCCTGTCAAAAAGAGACCTGAGAAAGTGACCATTCTTCTGCTTCTTTTGGTCTAAACTATACAATTACAGGTTAGGACATTACGGCTTCCAAACATGACCGGACGATTACACTTCGAACGATGCGCTTTGTCTGGATTGCACCAACTTGAGCTAATTTAACCCGCTCATACCAAGTGCTACTTGTTAAATTCCTTTCATCGAAAGCAAACATTGCATCAAGGCATGCTGAACTAACACACTTTTAATAAGGTAATAATTTGGGATTCACTATTTGCAAAGCTAACAGAGCAACCCAATGTCTTTGCAGTATTTCTAACTTTAACAGTCTAATGAAAATCTGCTGATGTTGGATTTGCTTACAAATACGAGCTACAAGTAACAAGAAACATCATATGGTTTCTACGCGGTCTAACGTCATATTGCATTGAGGACCTAGGCCTCAACCATGCACAAATGAGGAAATTTAACCGTAATATTACATTTCCATCGAAAACATAACCACCTGCCATGACGAGGCATTCTCGTAATAGTCTTCTCCTCTAAAAAGCCTTCTTCCTTGTTATTTTACTTCACGCGAACTGGTTGTCCCTATTTTACGCTATCTGTACACCGTGACAGTTCCATGTGGACCTTTCGTTTTACTATCCTCACTCGCACTACATGTGAACGGGAGACTGAACCGCCCAGACAATTTTGAGAATGTAAACAGATTGTTAACGCAAATTGCCTGTTGACCTTTTCACTTGTAAGGCAAAAAACCCAGAATCTAAAGCCAATGTGGTGTGTGGGTTCAGATTGAAATGCAGCCAATAGCCATTCCAGAGGACAGTTATTCCTCTGGGTGACATCTTAATCTCCTCACAAACATGTCCTAGCCACGTAGGCTGAATACCAATATGTGAAAACTGTTGTTAGTGCACCTATAAAACAAAAGAGGTTATCCTGTCTATTAAGTCCATATGCAAATATATGTTAGTGGCAACATTTAAGTTTTCAAATCAGACAATTGTATTATCCGGTCAAATGAGGCAGATAATAGATTAGTTGGGCTAAGTTAATTCTAAATAAAATGCATGAGGTTGATGGTTAATGATTCGCTAAACCACATTCAGTACTGCTTGAAATTTGCTAACGGTTTGGTACAGAAATAAATGACTTTTGTTTGATATGGCGACGGCTTTTAATGGTCATGTGGAATGGGCAACGGTTTATGTAGCGACAAAAAAGTGGCTATCTGTGGAATGTTAATAAGAGTTCATATTTGTATGATGCAAGTGTTTCTGCTAATAAACGCTTTGGTGTTAATTTTAAAATACTGCAGTTGATCGCGAATTCTACTCACATATATGACCTTAGTTGCTAACAATGATTTTGGAGAATGGCTGCCGGTCATTAATGGGGCGATGTTATCAATTGAAAGGCATCGATTCTCAATTTACCGTGGTGTATGGAGCTTTGGCTTTTCTCT
>JAXDRA010001196.1:0-18069 GCA_034190875.2 Urechis unicinctus
CTGTTAGTGTTATGATCAATCCAAATGCGTGAATCGTTGTCAGTTTTGGACTTCTTTATGCATGAAATAAATGCGTATGTGTCGAGCTTGGTTCTCTCGACTTTGAATACGTGATGAATGGAAGACACAAACGACATTGTAGAGCCGAAAGAGGAGAAATATACTTTGTTCTTCTAAAGACAGGATAACTTCTTTATTTATCAAAGTGACCGAAAAGGATGATATTTGAATATGGTTGGTGATCTTGTTCTGTCGTGAGCGTGTGTTGACTCCCTTATATATATCCCGTTACTTTTGGAAGCTGCCCCGCCGCCATCAGCGAATGCTATGGGCTGAGAGACTTCTAGCAGGTTCACCAATGAGGTTGCCCCTTAATGAGGTAGTTAAGTTGGGGTTAAGGAATAACTGACGGGTAACTGGCGGGCCAGAAGCTTTAAGGTAGAGAGGGTAAAATTGAGTAAAACTGTTTAGGACACGTAGGTCGTTAATTACTCCGCATATTGAAATATAGATAAGATAAGGTTGCTAGAATAAAACATGTGGTTCATATACTTGGTTAGCCCTACAAGACGTCTGCGTAGACGTCTTACCGTTTCTCGAAAACAACGCAACGCGAATATTTTTAGATCGATTCAGACAACTACCAACACCAAAGATACACAAGTGATGGAGTTATAGAATGCAATGATGTTTTACGGACGATTTTATCCCTTTTCGGCGGGGGATTTCATCCATGGTAATTATTTATAGTTTGATCAATTTGGGAAGCGGTAAAAAGTCAGAAACACAGCAACATGTTTGTTTACAAGTTCAAGACCACATGCACTGCGCATGCACAGAAAGACGACGACTCGTGCTAAGCCCGGGGGGGGGGGCACTTAAGTGTAAAGATATAGTATACATGTGCCGCACGAAGGGGGTGGTTTTTTCGACATCTCGACTTTTACGACGGGTTAGACATTCACATAATACCTTGTACGGTGGAGTATACTTTTTCTCATTCTCAACGAGTACAATGGGTACGGGTTTTCGAGGTCCCGCGGCACACCCCTATCTGAGTTAGGGTAAGTGCCCCCCACTTGGGATGCTAAGGCAATGCGGGAAATCGCGAGAATTTATAGTTTCCAAAATGGCAGACTTCGTATCGCGATTTGTTCGGAAACGAACTATCGATGGCATTTATTAAAGAATAGTGTCGAGTGGTGGTAAGTTTTTTGGAGCGAAAGGTCTATTTTTTGTAAAGGCTCTTGATATATGTTATTTTCTAGGTGCGAAATATAGCCCTTCAACCCAAACGAGAACACGCCGACTGTGTTTGACGAGCTCTTGGTAACGGTATAAATTCATGTTACCGTTACACCGGAGCTAATACTTGGTCTGATGCCTATTGAACTGCACTATTAAATCAGAGCAAAGTTTTAATATCTGAACGACCAATTTCTTCATTCTTATCTTCTTGCCATACATTTTTCAAACATTTCAGCAGTGATGTCCAATATGACATGTCTTATGAAATTGTGAATCAAACAACAAAATATTTTCGCCCAACGTGGGGCTCGAACCCACGACCCTGAGATTAAGAGTCTCATGCTCTACCGACTGAGCTAGCCGGGCACATACAATCACCACTACAAGAACCTATTGAGAAACCGACCTGCAAAGAGGGTATTACTAATATCGGTTATGGTAATATTGGGGTTTCACATCACTTTCATAAACGAGGTCATGTCACGATGGTGATTAATGCAGATGATCGTAATGATTGGGCAGCTCCCCTTAAATATCAGCGCCCACTTGGAAAAAAAATCTCCACTTCAGAATTTCACAATCTCACATTCATCTAGCCAGTCACAGTTAGTTTCACTTGTTAACCAGCATATTTAGCCCCTGAATTGTACAAAAGTATAATTTCTTGTTGTCGCAGCTGTTAGTGTTATGATCAATCCAAATGCGTGAATCGTTGTCAGTTTTGGACTTCTTTATGCATGAAATAAATGCGTATGTGTCGAGCTTGGTTCTCTCGACTTTGAATACGTGATGAATGGAAGACACAAACGACATTGTAGAGCCGAAAGAGGAGAAATATACTTTGTTCTTCTAAAGACAGGATAACTTCTTTATTTATCAAAGTGACCGAAAAGGATGATATTTGAATATGGTTGGTGATCTTGTTCTGTCGTGAGCGTGTGTTGACTCCCTTATATATATCCCGTTACTTTTGGAAGCTGCCCCGCCGCCATCAGCGAATGCTATGGGCTGAGAGACTTCTAGCAGGTTCACCAATGAGGTTGCCCCTTAATGAGGTAGTTAAGTTGGGGTTAAGGAATAACTGACGGGTAACTGGCGGGCCAGAAGCTTTAAGGTAGAGAGGGTAAAATTGAGTAAAACTGTTTAGGACACGTAGGTCGTTAATTACTCCGCATATTGAAATATAGATAAGATAAGGTTGCTAGAATAAAACATGTGGTTCATATACTTGGTTAGCCCTACAAGACGTCTGCGTAGACGTCTTACCGTTTCTCGAAACAACGCAACGCGAATATTTTTAGATCGATTCAGACAACTACCAACACCAAAGATACACAAGTGATGGAGTTATAGAATGCAATGATGTTTTTTACGGACGATTTTATCCCTTTTCGGCGGGGGATTTCATCCATGGTAATTATTTATAGTTTGATCAATTTGGGAAGCGGTAAAAAGTCAGAAACACAGCAACATGTTTGTTTACAAGTTCAAGACCACATGCACTGCGCATGCACAGAAAGACGACGACTCGTGCTAAGCCCGGGGGGGGGGGGGGGGGCACTTAAGTGTAAAGATATAGTATACATGTGCCGCACGAAGGGGGTGGTTTTTTCGACATCTCGACTTTTACGACGGGTTAGACATTCACATAATACCTTGTACGGTGGAGTATACTTTTTCTCATTCTCAACGAGTACAACGGGTACGGGTTTTCGAGGTCCCGCGGCACACCCCTATATCTGAGTTAGGGTAAGTGCCCCCCACTTGGGATGCTAAGGCAATGCGGGAAATCGCGAGAATTTATAGTTTCCAAAATGGCAGACTTCGTATCGCGATTTGTTCGGAAACGAACTATCGATGGCATTTATTAAAGAATAGTGTCGAGTGGTGGTAAGTTTTTTGGAGCGAAAGGTCTATTTTTTGTAAAGGCTCTTGATATATGTTATTTTCTAGGTGCGAAATATAGCCCTTCAACCCAAACGAGAACACGCCGACTGTGTTTGACGAGCTCTTGGTAACGGTATAAATTCATGTTACCGTTACACCGGAGCTAATACTTGGTCTGATGCCTATTGAACTGCACTATTAAATCAGAGCAAAGTTTTAATATCTGAACGACCAATTTCTTCATTCTTATCTTCTTGCCATACAATTTTTCAAACATTTCAGCAGTGATGTCCAATATGACATGTCTTATGAAATTGTGAATCAAACAACAAAATATTTTCGCCCAAACGTGGGGCTCGAACCCACGACCCTGAGATTAAGAGTCTCATGCTCTACCGACTGAGCTAGCCGGGCACATACAATCACCACTACAAGAACCTATTGAGAAACCGACCTGCAAAGAGGGTATTACTAATATCGGTTATGGTAATATTGGGGTTTCACATCACTTTCATAAACGAGGTCATGTCACGATGGTGATTAATGCAGATGATCGTAATGATTGGGCAGCTCCCCTTAAATATCAGCGCCCACTTGGAAAAAAAAATCCACTTCAGAATTTCACAATCTCACATTCATCTAGCCAGTCACAGTTAGTTTCACTTGTTAACCAGCATATTTAGCCCCTGAATTGTACAAAAGTATAATTTCTTGTTGTCGCAGCTGTTAGTGTTATGATCAATCCAAATGCGTGAATCGTTGTCAGTTTTGGACTTCTTTATGCATGAAATAAATGCGTATGTGTCGAGCTTGGTTCTCTCGACTTTGAATACGTGATGAATGGAAGACACAAACGACATTGTAGAGCCGAAAGAGGAGAAATATACTTTGTTCTTCTAAAGACAGGATAACTTCTTTATTTATCAAAGTGACCGAAAAGGATGATATTTGAATATGGTTGGTGATCTTGTTCTGTCGTGAGCGTGTGTTGACTCCCTTATATATATCCCGTTACTTTTGGAAGCTGCCCCGCCGCCATCAGCGAATGCTATGGGCTGAGAGACTTCTAGCAGGTTCACCAATGAGGTCGCCCCTTAATGAGGTAGTTAAGTTGGGGTTAAGGAATAACTGACGGGTAACTGGCGGGCCAGAAGCTTTAAGGTAGAGAGGGTAAAATTGAGTAAAACTGTTTAGGACACGTAGGTCGTTAATTACTCCGCATATTGAAATATAGATAAGATAAGGTTGCTAGAATAAAACATGTGGTTCATATACTTGGTCTGATGCCTATTGAACTGCACTATTAAATCAGAGCAAAGTTTTAATATCTGAACGACCAATTTCTTCATTCTTATCTTCTTGCCATACAATTTTTTCAAACATTTCAGCAGTGATGTCCAATATGACATGTCTTATGAAATTGTGAATCAAACAACAAAATATTTTCGCCCAACGTGGGGCTCGAACCCACGACCCTGAGATTAAGAGTCTCATGCTCTACCGACTGAGCTAGCCGGGCACATACAATCACCACTACAAGAACCTATTGAGAAACCGACCTGCAAAGAGGGTATTACTAATATCGGTTATGGTAATATTGGGGTTTCACATCACTTTCATAAACGAGGTCATGTCACGATGGTGATTAATGCAGATGATCGTAATGATTGGGCAGCTCCCCTTAAATATCAGCGCCCACTTGGAAAAAAAAATCCACTTCAGAATTTCACAATCTCACATTCATCTAGCCAGTCACAGTTAGTTTCACTTGTTAACCAGCATATTTAGCCCCTGAATTGTACAAAAGTATAATTTCTTGTTGTCGCAGCTGTTAGTGTTATGATCAATCCAAATGCGTGAATCGTTGTCAGTTTTGGACTTCTTTATGCATGAAATAAATGCGTATGTGTCGAGCTTGGTTCTCTCGACTTTGAATACGTGATGAATGGAAGACACAAACGACATTGTAGAGCCGAAAGAGGAGAAATATACTTTGTTCTTCTAAAGACAGGATAACTTCTTTATTTATCAAAGTGACCGAAAAGGATGATATTTGAATATGGTTGGTGATCTTGTTCTGTCGTGAGCGTGTGTTGACTCCCTTATATATATCCCGTTACTTTTGGAAGCTGCCCCGCCGCCATCAGCGAATGCTATGGGCTGAGAGACTTCTAGCAGGTTCACCAATGAGGTTGCCCCTTAATGAGGTAGTTAAGTTGGGGTTAAGGAATAACTGACGGGTAACTGGCGGGCCAGAAGCTTTAAGGTAGAGAGGGTAAAATTGAGTAAAACTGTTTAGGACACGTAGGTCGTTAATTACTCCGCATATTGAAATATAGATAAGATAAGGTTGCTAGAATAAAACATGTGGTTCATATACTTGGTTAGCCCTACAAGACGTCTGCGTAGACGTCTTACCGTTTCTCGAAACAACGCAACGCGAATATTTTTAGATCGATTCAGACAACTACCAACACCAAAGATACACAAGTGATGGAGTTATAGAATGCAATGATGTTTTACGGACGATTTTATCCCTTTTCGGCGGGGGATTTCATCCATGGTAATTATTTATAGTTTGATCAATTTGGGAAGCGGTAAAAAGTCAGAAACACAGCAACATGTTTGTTTACAAGTTCAAGACCACATGCACTGCGCATGCACAGAAAGACGACGACTCGTGCTAAGCCCGGGGGGGGGGGGCACTTAAGTGTAAAGATATAGTATACATGTGCCGCACGAAGGGGGTGGTTTTTTCGACATCTCGACTTTTACGACGGGTTAGACATTCACATAATACCTTGTACGGTGGAGTATACTTTTTCTCATTCTCAACGAGTACAATGGGTACGGGTTTTCGAGGTCCCGCGGCACACCCCTATCTGAGTTAGGGTAAGTGCCCCCCACTTGGGATGCTAAGGCAATGCAGGAAATCGCGAGAATTTATAGTTTCCAAAATGGCAGACTTCGTATCGCGATTTGTTCGGAAACGAACTATCGATGGCATTTATTAAAGAATAGTGTCGAGTGGTGGTAAGTTTTTTTGGAGCGAAAGGTCTATTTTTTGTAAAGGCTCTTGATATATGTTATTTTCTAGGTGCGAAATATAGCCCTTCAACCCAAACGAGAACACGCCGACTGTGTTTGACGAGCTCTTGGTAACGGTATAAATTCATGTTACCGTTACACCGGAGCTAATACTTGGTCTGATGCCTATTGAACTGCACTATTAAATCAGAGCAAAGTTTTAATATCTGAACGACCAATTTCTTCATTCTTATCTTCTTGCCATACAATTTTTCAAACATTTCAGCAGTGATGTCCAATATGACATGTCTTATGAAATTGTGAATCAAAACAACAAAATATTTTCGCCCAACGTGGGGCTCGAACCCACGACCCTGAGATTAAGAGTCTCATGCTCTACCGACTGAGCTAGCCGGGCACATACAATCACCACTACAAGAACCTATTGAGAAACCGACCTGCAAAGAGGGTATTACTAATATCGGTTATGGTAATATTGGGGTTTCACATCACTTTCATAAACGAGGTCGTCACGATGGTGATTAATGCAGATGATCGTAATGATTGGGCAGCTCCCCTTAAATATCAGCGCCCACTTGGAAAAAAAAAAAATCCACTTCAGAATTTCACAATCTCACATTCATCTAGCCAGTCACAGTTAGTTTCACTTGTTAACCAGCATATTTAGCCCCTGAATTGTACGAAAGTATAATTTCTTGTTGTCGCAGCTGTTAGTGTTATGATCAATCCAAATGCGTGAATCGTTGTCAGTTTTGGACTTCTTTATGCATGAAATAAATGCGTATGTGTCGAGCTTGGTTCTCTCGACTTTGAATACGTGATGAATGGAAGACACAAACGACATTGTAGAGCCGAAAGAGGAGAAATATACTTTGTTCTTCTAAAGACAGGATAACTTCTTTATTTATCAAAGTGACCGAAAAGGATGATATTTGAATATGGTTGGTGATCTTGTTCTGTCGTGAGCGTGTGTTGACTCCCTTATATATATCCCGTTACTTTTGGAAGCTGCCCCGCCGCCATCAGCGAATGCTATGGGCTGAGAGACTTCTAGCAGGTTCACCAATGAGGTTGCCCCTTAATGAGGTAGTTAAGTTGGGGTTAAGGAATAACTGACGGGTAACTGGCGGGCCAGAAGCTTTAAGGTAGAGAGGGTAAAATTGAGTAAAACTGTTTAGGACACGTAGGTCGTTAATTACTCCGCATATTGAAATATAGATAAGATAAGGTTGCTAGAATAAAACATGTGGTTCATATACTTGGTTAGCCCTACAAGACGTCTGCGTAGACGTCTTACCGTTTCTCGAAACAACGCAACGCGAATATTTTTAGATCGATTCAGACAACTACCAACACCAAAGATACACAAGTGATGGAGTTATAGAATGCAATGATGTTTTACGGACGATTTTATCCCTTTTCGGCGGGGGATTTCATCCATGGTAATTATTTATAGTTTGATCAATTTGGGAAGCGGTAAAAAGTCAGAAACACAGCAACATGTTTGTTTACAAGTTCAAGACCACATGCACTGCGCATGCACAGAAAGACGACGACTCGTGCTAAGCCCGGGGGGGGGGGGGGGGCACTTAAGTGTAAAGATATAGTATACATGTGCCGCACGAAGGGGGTGGTTTTTTCGACATCTCGACTTTTACGACGGGTTAGACATTCACATAATACCTTGTACGGTGGAGTATACTTTTTCTCATTCTCAACGAGTACAATGGGTACGGGTTTTCGAGGTCCCCGCGGCACACCCCTATCTGAGTTAGGGTAAGTGCCCCCCACTTGGGATGCTAAGGCAATGCAGGAAATCGCGAGAATTTATAGTTTCCAAAATGGCAGACTTCGTATCGCGATTTGTTCGGAAACGAACTATCGATGGCATTTATTAAAGAATAGTGTCGAGTGGTGGTAAGTTTTTTGGAGCGAAAGGTCTATTTTTTGTAAAGGCTCTTGATATATGTTATTTTCTAGGTGCGAAATATAGCCCTTCAACCCAAACGAGAACACGCCGACTGTGTTTGACGAGCTCTTGGTAACGGTATAAATTCATGTTACCGTTACACCGGAGCTAATACTTGGTCTGATGCCTATTGAACTGCACTATTAAATCAGAGCAAAGTTTTAATATCTGAACGACCAATTTCTTCATTCTTATCTTCTTGCCATACAATTTTTCAAACATTTCAGCAGTGATGTCCAATATGACATGTCTTATGAAATTGTGAATCAAACAACAAAATATTTTCGCCCAACGTGGGGCTCGAACCCACGACCCTGAGATTAAGAGTCTCATGCTCTACCGACTGAGCTAGCCGGGCACATACAATCACCACTACAAGAACCTATTGAGAAACCGACCTGCAAAGAGGGTATTACTAATATCGGTTATGGTAATATTGGGGTTTCACATCACTTTCATAAACGAGGTCGTCACGATGGTGATTAATGCAGATGATCGTAATGATTGGGCAGCTCCCCTTAAATATCAGCGCCCACTTGGAAAAAAAATCCACTTCAGAATTTCACAATCTCACATTCATCTAGCCAGTCACAGTTAGTTTCACTTTGTAAAGTATGTAATGTATAATGGTTGGAATTGTCAATAATATTTCATATTTTACTAACGTGCATTTCCGTTAACTTTTGAATGGTTACAACCCTTATACCAAGTAGTAGCACTTATCTTAAGTATCAGTAACCTACCCGTATGCGGGCTTTAGATATTTCCGGTTATAAGTATTACCATCCTGTAACGAGAGGGTTCCGTTCAAGGGCGTTATCTGTTATCTCTGCAGTATCTTTGATGTGTCTACCATACATCCTTCTCATGTCTTAAAAGTCACGACCATACAAGTATCAACGTCAAGTTATCTTTGTTATCTATGTATGTAAAATATGCCAGAGTCCCGAGTTGCATGATCCGAGTGGACTTTGTTCTGTGCATTGCTATCGGCCAATGGCACTGGACAGTTGGCTGGGCTGACAGTGACCCCGCCTTCTTAATGATTATAATTGTATATAAGATGGAATATTTTGCGAATAAAGACAGAACTATTCTCAGTCAACGAACGAGTCTGCTTGACTTCTGCAAAGCCCAGCAGTATGCTAACTTCTAGCCCTGCTGGCCGAACTTGGAAAGCGTAACGATTTAAGGTTGTAGAAGCCAGGAAGACGAGCCCCGAAAAGAGGTCTGGCTTTTACAAGTGGCGAGCTTGCCAGGATTCTACCGAACACATTAAGAAACTGTGAGTGGTGTATAAATAACTCTAAAGTTGTTCCCAATTTTTTTTCTCTTCTCTGCTAATATTGAAGATGGATCAGGATCAATTTAAGTCGTATACTGACGGACTTGTTGCCCTGGACAACCGACGCATTCAACGTAATCACGCAAGAGAAGAAATCGACGCACTTATACGACAGACGCAAATTTGTAGTGGTGACACACAATCATCCGTCAGAGAATGGATGGAGGAAATAGACTTAGCAGTGCCAATACTTGATGACCCTGCTGCGCTGATCAAAGTGGTGACCAGGACAGTGAGTGGACCCCTACGACAGGAAGTGGAGAGATACATACGGGAGTGTGGTGAGAACCCTAACAAACCTGTGGCTAGGGAAGCTGTTCCTTGGAAGGACATTAAGGCACATGTCCGGACTGCCTTTCTGTCACTGGATGAGACAGCTTATTTGCGGGACCGGGTCGAAGAAATACGACAATCTGCATATGAGGCTCCTGCAGCATACAACCTCCGATTTCGGAGTATAGCAGAAGCAGCTTATCCAAAAGATGCACGAAATGAAGATCAGAATAGAGTGCTACTCAGGGCATACGCAAGAGGACTTCACTGTTCCCAAATGGCGAAGAGACTCGTCACCGTCGGCAACCCAATTTCACTGGACAACGCGATGCAGCTGGTAATGCAGTACAGTACTGCAGATGATGAATACAGCAGATTAGGCAGGAAAGAAGAGCCTATGGAAATTGGCGTCATCGGGCGACAAACAAATGCGAAACCTACGTCAGAAGGGTCTCAGGTGTTTAGTGATATGAGAGACATGATAGAGAAAATGACTGGCCAGATGGAAAGGTTATACACGAGGGTGGCTAAGCTTGAAAGTAGCGCACCTAAGGGACAGCTTAAAAAATCTGACCGTGTGACTAAGCCTTCCTCCTGGACACAGGATGGCCGTCCCATCTGTTATGAATGCGGCACACCCGGACATCTTGGCCGGGACTGTGATGTACGAAGAAATCGACTATCTCAGAACTCGGGAAACTAATATGCGTCGCAGGTGCTGGAGAGGGCAGACCACACATAAGTGTAACACTACATGGCATTGAGGTACGTGCACTTATTGACACTGGTGCTTCCCGATCACTCCTGCGACGTGATGTGTTTGTTAAAATGACTTATGCCATGCATCGACCGAATTTGTTGGAACCAACAACTGGCCTCAAATCTGTCAGTGGCCACGATATACTAGTCCTCGGCATTACACAAGTTACCATTGAGAGAGCCCGTTCCATCAAGGTGTATGTGGTGGATAACATCCCCCACGAAATGATCCTTGGTGATGACGCCCTTCGTAAAGGTCGATGTCAAATTGACTACTCCAATAACAGCTTATTGTGGTGTGAGGAACTATGGCCAATAATTTGTAACGGGAACCAGGGATTGGCTGGTTTAGACGATACTTTTGTGACATCTGGCAGACAGGATATTGACAGTGTTATCCAGGAAAATCCGACCGTGTTTTCTGGAAAAACAGACATAAATGGGTATTGCGACATGAGGCCCATTACAATCGAACTAATGGTCCCCCAATCTGCCAGCCTGCCTACCGAACGGCACTATCGAAACGAAAACTGGTGGAAGAGGCCATTGATGACATGTTAGACCAAGGAGTGATTAGGCCTTCCACATCTCCATGGGCATCTCCTATCACCCTTGTGCCAAAAAAGGATGGTACGACACGGTTCTGTGTGGACTATCGTCGGCTTAACAGTGTTACCCGGAAAGACCAATACCCTTTACCAGTTATACAAGACATATTTGACCAGGTTGGTGGTAGCTCAGTGTTTAGTACGTTAGATTTGAAATCTGGCTATTGGCAGATTCCAGTGGCGGAGGAAGACGTCGAAAAAACTGCTTTCCGTTGTCATCGGGGACTCTTTGAATTTATTCGTATGCCCTTTGGCCTGGCCAACGCCCCTGGCCATTTCCAACGTACCATGGATTTTGTATTCAGTGACCTGATTGGAAAGACGGTTATGGTATACATCGATGATATAGTCGTGTACAGTAAAAACTTGGAGGACCACGCTGCTCATCTTCAGGAGGTGTTTAAAAGACTTCAGAAATCTGGTCTTCGTCTAAAACCCAGTAAGTGCACTTTTGCTCAGTCTGAGGTGAAACTACTTGGGTATATTGTTAACAAGCATGGGATAGCAAGTGACCCAGAGAAAACAAAGGCTATAGCTGACCTACAGGCTCCAACATCGGTTGCTGAGGTGCGATCATTTCTAGGCATGAGTAGCTATTATAGACAGTGTATTCCATCATACGCCCAAATTAGTGAACCCCTTGTGGGACTGACAAGAAAGCATGCACGTTTTTGCGTGGACAGACAAGCAACAACAAGCTTTTGACACCCTCAAAGGTCTGCTGGTGTCCAACGAAGTAATGGCCCATCCTCAAGTGAACAAACCCTATAAATTGTACACTGATGCATGCGACTATGCAGTCGGGGCAATCCTCGTACAAGCAGATTGTGATGGAGTTGAAAAAGTTGTGCAATATGTCTCACACCAGCTTGCAGGTCCGCAGCTCCGATGGGCTACTATAGAAAAAGAGGCATATGCAGTGGTTTATGCCATAGGTAAACTCCGACCTTACCTGTATGGTGCGAAATTTACTGTTTATACAGATCACAAACCACTTGCCTCCCTGTTCACTAAGGAGATGCAGAACACAAAGATCCAGCGGTGGGGCATCCTCCTAGCAGAATACGGAGCTAAAATTGAATACAGACGGGGTAGGAACAACATCCGTGCTGACATGCTTTCTCGGATTAGGGGTGCGTCTGAAGTAAGCGTAATTGACACACAGGACTGGGTTGACCCAGAAGCTTGGCCTGACACTGTCCCAGACAGATGCCTGCCTGTTCTCTCCGATGGCTTGGACCTGACAAGTATTGCAGAAGCTCAGAAGAAACAGTTTTCTGAAAGTATTGAAGGAGCCGACACTGAGGACTCTGACTTCACACTCGCACAGGGAGTGTTGTATAGTATACGAAAGCCTACTTCAACATCAGCAGTGTACCCCCGTTTAGTCCTCCCCGAAGGATATAGGGAACCCATTATTGAGCGTGCTCATAAAGACGTTGGGCATATGTCTTCGGCCAAGACACTCGACAGAATAAGAGAAGCTTATGTGTGGCCAGGCATGAGAGCGGATGTGAAGAAGTGTATATCGCAATGTGCAATTTGTTGCGCTCATCAACGAAGAACAGATCGAACCCCAATGGGCGACATGCCCTTGCCTGCATCACCAATGCAAATAGTCGGCATGGATTTAATAGGTCCGTTTGCAGAATCCTGCAAGGGTAACCGGTATCTCATCACAGTCATCGATCACCATTCAGGTTGGGGAGAGGCCTACCCAATCAAAGACAAATCAAACCACAGTGTCTGGACTGCTTTTGCTAACCAATTCATACCCCGTCATGGAATACCAGAGGTGTTAATAACGGATAATGGTAAAGAGTTTACTGCACAGGCCTGGTGCGCTTACCTGAAAGAAATAGGGATTGAGCACCACCGCACAACCCCTGTCCATCCCCAATCGAATGGTAAAGTTGAACGGTTTTAACCGCACTTTTAAAGAAACATTAGCTAAGCTGGTGAACAACCGCGCACTTGATTGGGAAGACCGTGTAGGAGATGTTCTTTTTGCTCATAGAAACTCTGTAAGCAGCGTCACTGGTTACACCCCCTTCTTCTTATTGTATGGCAGACGGAGTCGTGCCCCATTGGCAAAACTTTTACAGTCTGGCAGTAGAGTGAACCACTTTGGCAATAGACTAGACGAGTTAAGTGAGGCTTTCAAACAAGCCCGTGCCAACACGAACGAGTCTCGCGTTCACAACCGTCGCCGACTAGAAGCTAAGGCAAATGCCAAAAGTATTGAAGTTGGAGATACAGTTGTGGTCAAGGCAGAAGAGAGATTAACCATGACATCTCGCTGGGACCCTAAGTGGGAGGTGACCCGTGTGTCAGGCAGTACTTGTTGGTTACGACACCAGCAAACCGGTAAAACAAAGGTGCTGCATCGGGAAAAATTGAAGATTGTGGACCCTAATATTGCTTGGGAGGACTTCCGGCCACGACCTATAAGAAATCCACGAATCGGAGCAGTGCCACAGCGGTCACATCAAACCTCAGATCCAGAGCTAGTAGAAATCACCCCACCAACCAATGAAGATGACACCTCCGGTCAGCATAATGAGCTAAGCCCCGATGAAACCCAGAGTTGGCAACGAAAGCGCAAACGCGGACAAGCTCCTCCCACTGACCAACCCCAGCGCGCACAAGCAGCTGCAGATAATGCACCAGCCAATCATAATCAGCTATTCTCAACCGATGGACAACGACTCCAAAACGATTCAACCAATCAGACGGCAACTAACGATAAGCCCCAACCAAGTTGTTTCCATGATGCTCCTACAAATATGGAGGTTGATTCTACCACTTCCCATTTTCGGAAACGGACTCGGTCAAGTTACCTCACACCACCAGAACGAGAACAAAAACGTGCACGATGGGATTGGATTGCGTCGGTGGCTGCTTGGTTTTCCACTCACTCTTAGTGTTCTTCGGCCCTGCACTTGCTGATGTTACACCATTGCGGTTGGAGGACGGACTATCAGTGGAGACTGGTGGTCCCATTGCTGGCCGGACTGGGGACTGGATGATTCTGGTGACCTTGGATCTTCCCGGACGTGAGGAGTCGCTTCTACCTGCCCTCCAAACCCTTCAACATGCTATCACCAGCCATACTACAGAATTGGATAGAGCAACTACTGAAAACTGGGTGCGTAGAATTAATTTTATTCGCCGTCAATTCTCACCTATCAACTCTCGCACCAAGAGGTCACCATTTGACTTTATCGGGAGCCTATCAAATAAATTGTTTGGAACTGCCACCGAGGAAGAAGTGAATCAGTGCCGCACCGTAATTAGAGAAACCCAACTCCAACAAGAAAAAACAGTTCATGTAGTAAACCAATTAACATCTGTAGTCAACCACACACAGCATTTGTTACAAGAAACTAGAGAACATGTCAATACTGTTCAGCGCTATCTTGTGGAAATAGGCCATGCACTCGAAAGGAATTATGGAAATATAGAAAAAAGTCATCAAACTGCAGTTGACCTTCCAAATTGAACAATCTGTAACAACACTGGAGCGGCTACATGAGGAGGCAGTCAGGCAACAAACACTTTTCCAAAGACAAAAGGCAGCCTTGGAACATGGTAGGCTAACGGAGGAGATACTGCCGCCCACCAATCTTAACGAAATTCAAAATCAGATGACACAACAAGGATTTGTGCCTCTGAGGGAAGAGTGGTACTATGGACACGTACACATCGAACCCATGTGGGGTGAGCCAAACACCTTAGTTTATCGTGCACGTCTGCCATTTGTAGATGATCGAAGGTATGTGCGCTATTTATTACAAACATGGCCGATGCCTTTAAACGACACATACGCTGTGCAAGTACATGTGGCAGCAGATATTGCCTTTGACACATCATCAGCGGGGAAACTTTTCAACCACAGTGGTGCCAAGGCAGCCAGCCATCTGTCTGTCGCACAGGAGCAGTCTTCAACCCTGAAGGTGAACTTGGTCTTGGCTGTGAGCGAGGAATCATAATCAATAATAATGACCTCCGTGCTAACTGCAAACTGTCATTCACGAAGCACGCTGCTTCCATTGTCAGTGAACGAACCCCGGGCCGTTATGTCATTGCCTCATCGGGCGAGTCATACGAGACCCAGTGCGCCGGTAAAAAGGGGACACATGGATCCCTCCCCTCTGGAGTATATGCTGTTACGTTGAGAGATGGCTGCTGGATGCAAGGTAATGGCTGGAAAATTCGTGGGATAGCAGCAAGGTTTTCAAACCTGTCATTCCATCATAGGCAACTGAACGTAACTCCCCTTGGACTCCTTGAACGTATACCCACACGTCACATTGCCTTTATGGTTAACTTTTCCGCAACCACCCCCCTCAAGGACATCGAACATTTTGATGTTAACCAGATTCCAACAGTAAACCCAGAAAGGTTCAATTGGAGCCACCATGGTGGACACCTCTCATGGTTCAATGTTTTTATGCTTATCTTCATCGGGATTGCAGTCTTCATTATCCTCCGCGTGACTTGGTCGAAATGTCGATACCTCACGTCTCTCAAAACACGCGCAGACACTGAAACTGCGCCACATGAACAAGGCCAAACTCGAAATGATCAACCCCTATCCACTAGCTTAGAGCGTCCATCGCCAACCTGGGATGACCTCGTGCAAAGTGCCCACCACTAATGCCGTAGAATTTAGCAATAGCCTCTCGCATGTTTTATATTCTTGTTGTGTGTGTTTTTTTATATTTTGTAGTCAATGGTATGAATGTCATTTTATGCTCGGTACGTGTACTAATTTTCGTTATTATAGTTAAATGGTACATTTAACTAAAAAAAGGGAGGGGCGTGTGTAAAGTATGTAATGTATAATGGTTGGAATTGTCAATAATATTTCATATTTTACTAACGTGCATTTCCGTTAACTTTTGAATGGTTACAACCCTTATACCAAGTAGTAGCACTTATCTTAAGTATCAGTAACCTACCCGTATGCGGGCTTTAGATATTTCCGGTTATAAGTATTACCATCCTGTAACGAGAGGGTTCCGTTCAAGGGCGTTATCTGTTATCTCTGCAGTATCTTTGATGTGTCTACCATACATCCTTCTCATGTCTTAAAAGTCACGACCATACAAGTATCAACGTCAAGTTATCTTTGTTATCTATGTATGTAAAATATGCCAGAGTCCCGAGTTGCATGATCCGAGTGGACTTTGTTCTGTGCATTGCTATCGGCCAATGGCACTGGACAGTTGGCTGGGCTGACAGTGACCCCGCCTTCTTAATGATTATAATTGTATATAAGATGGAATATTTTGCGAATAAAGACAGAACTATTCTCAGTCAACGAACGAGTCTGCTTGACTTCTGCAAAGCCCAGCAGTATGCTAACTTCTAGCCCTGCTGGCCGAACTTGGAAAGCGTAACGATTTAAGGTTGTAGAAGCCAGGAAGACGAGCCCCGAAAAGAGGTCTGGCTTTTACAACTTGTTAACCAGCATATTTAGCCCCTGAATTGTACAAAAGTATAATTTCTTGTTGTCGCAGCTGTTAGTGTTATGATCAATCCAAATGCGTGAATCGTTGTCAGTTTTGGACTTCTTTATGCATGAAATAAATGCGTATGTGTCGAGCTTGGTTCTCTCGACTTTGAATACGTGATGAATGGAAGACACAAACGACATTGTAGAGCCGAAAGAGGAGAAATATACTTTGTTCTCTAAAGACAGGATAACTTCTTTATTTATCAAAGTGACCGAAAAGGATGATATTTGAATATGGTTGGTGATCTTGTTCTGTCGTGAGCGTGTGTGTTGACTCCCTTATATATATCCCGTTACTTTTGGAAGCTGCCCCGCCGCCATCAGCGAATGCTATGGGCTGAGAGACTTCTAGCAGGTTCACCAATGAGGTTGCCCCTTAATGAGGTAGTTAAGTTGGGGTTAAGGAATAACTGACGGGTAACTGGCGGGCCAGAAGCTTTAAGGTAGAGAGGGTAAAATTGAGTAAAACTGTTTAGGACACGTAGGTCGTTAATTACTCCGCATATTGAAATATAGATAAGATAAGGTTGCTAGAATAAAACATGTGGTTCATATACTTGGTTAGCCCTACAAGACGTCTGCGTAGACGTCTTACCGTTTCTCGAAACAACGCAACGCGAATATTTTTAGATCGATTCAGACAACTACCAACACCAAAGATACACAAGTGATGGAGTTATAGAATGCAATGATGTTTTACGGACGATTTTATCCCTTTTCGGCGGGGGATTTCATCCATGGTAATTATTTATAGTTTGATCAATTTGGGAAGCGGTAAAAAGTCAGAAACACAGCAACATGTTTGTTTACAAGTTCAAGACCACATGCACTGCGCATGCACAGAAAGACGACGACTCGTGCTAAGCCCGGGGGGGGGGGGGGCACTTAAGTGTAAAGATATAGTATACATGTGCCGCACGAAGGGGGTGGTTTTTTCGACATCTCGACTTTTACGACGGGTTAGACATTCACATAATACCTTGTACGGTGGAGTATACTTTTTCTCATTCTCAACGAGTACAATGGGTACGGGTTTTCGAGGTCCCGCGGCACACCCCTATCTGAGTTAGGGTAAGTGCCCCCCACTTGGGATGCTAAGGCAATGCGGGAAATCGCGAGAATTTATAGTTTCCAAAATGGCAGACTTCGTATCGCGATTTGTTCGGAAACGAACTATCGATGGCATTTATTAAAGAATAGTGTCGAGTGGTGGTAAGTTTTTTGGAGCGAAAAGGTCATGTTACCGTTAAACCGGAGCTAATACTAAATGGTTGATGCCTATTGAAACTGCACTATGAAATCAGAGCAAAGTTTTAATATCTGAGACGACCAATTTCTTCATTTCTTCATTCGTATCTTCTTGCATACAATTTTCAAAAAAAACAACCAAATTTACATCAGTGATGGTCCA
>JAXDRA010001197.1:0-12293 GCA_034190875.2 Urechis unicinctus
CATACCCCACCAGTTCACCGCGTTATCTCTTCAGAAGCATTACCTTTTAGTGAGGTCTCAAGTAAATGGCTGCGAGTTCCTCCGGCAGGTAAGAATAATAATAAGAATGTTAATTGCCCCCAGTGACAAATTAATCAATCGATGACCGCCACAGAGAATAGTTAGTGTTAACTGATCTTTACCCATTGGACGCATCGTGCTTTTTCACTGTAAGTTATACACGCTCCATATTCAACCAATTTAATAAATAAAGACAGATTATTTAATTTTGTTTGCCAAACTCTCTGGCAGGTTACACTACCGATTTTGCTTGGTTTGGCATAAAATGTCAGAGGAAACCATTGCGAGCTTAGACACAATATTGCTAAGAACGTTGCCACGATTTGTAGCAGTCACGCATAGATATAATCATGTTGGCTGGATTGACGACAGCATTACACCTTTCATGCATGCAATCAATAAAGCATATTTTCACTTTGCAGTAATGATGGGTTTACTGCCTATGTTTTGTTTGCTAAGCGTCCTGCAGGGAATTGACGTTACGTCCGAGAATAATGACGTTATGTGTCGCATTCGGCATACATCACAGCAGCTGATGTTTTATTCCGGAAGTAATACTCAATCAGAACTGAAACTGAATGTTGAGTTGGTCAGAAGTGTTTGGAACATGCTTTTGTGCCTTGAAGAACAAGTTAAAGATTAGTCCCTTTTTATCAAAGATCAGTTCCCATCCAATGACATGCTGTATTGATGTCCTGTCAATAAATATTCGTGGAAAGGCTCATCACAGCTCGGTGTTAACTGTGTATTTGTTTTAGCTTATCATACAAATTAAATAAATTGAGGCAATTAAACTGTCAATGAATCCCCTAGAGTCTATCAGCACAGGTTACTTCTGTTGGACTTGTTTTCGAACGAACTGGCATTGATGAAATAATATTATCTCAGTTATGCTCACGAAACTGTACTCGTGCGTTTTGTCGGGTAAGTGGCTCCATTTGGACCGCAAATATCCAAAAACTTGCTTGTCTTGGGTAACATAAACATGACTCCCCCCCGGTAGAATAGCGTTAAGGAACACATCATTGAAACATATTATTTGACAAGCTTTGTATTATTGCCGACAGAAGATTTCCTACGGCATAAACATCAATGTTAACTGCATTCGTTGTAGGTTCATCATAGTGGTAAATATCACATTGAGCCAATAAGGCACGCATGCAGTGTTTTTGTTTGTCAGGCTAGCTTCAGGCTTCACAAATGAGAAAACACCACAATACTGTGTTAGACGTTAATGTACCTTCCTGTAAAAGGCTCAAGTTTAACAAACCAGGAAAATGAAAAACATCCATGCACATGCAAATGTCAAAGGTTGATAAAGAGCAAACTGTGCTTCGATTCAGATAGAAAACCACTGCTGCTGTCTGTATCTTTCATGAACGAAGTATGACCTTTGCTACAGAACCGATGACATATTGTGAAAACAATATTAAAATGTGAAATCAAAAGTAGCGGTAGTGATAACGTTACCGTGGGAGTGGTTACCTTGGATATAATTTTTATTATCGACATTCAATCTTATCGTACAAAACTGCCCAGCAGTGATGCAAGCATTGATCCAAATGCCACGACATTAAAATATCATAGATTCTACATTGCACCTGAAAATGGCAACATAAAAAAATATGATGATTTAGCATCAGAACCGGAATTGACTCAAAGCTCATTGAAGAAAAAGCGTTTTGCAATATTTTGTAATATTTGCATGTAGAAAACGTCGATGAGATTTGATGGGTTGCAAAGGATATAAACCTAAGTAAGTAGTGCACATGGAGACCATTCGGATCAAACAAGTCGTGATAACAGGATGTTTTGCGTTAGGTTTTTCATGGGTACCAAAACTTTAATAATTTGACCGTTGGCCGGCAAAGGCAAAGGTAGCTTTCATGGTTTGATCATGCATACTAAAATGCAATGGAATAAAAATGACATATGATAGTTCTTCATCTTAATGAACGACGATTCTTATAACAAAATAGCCACAATTATGAGGTCATACTAATTGGACGCCATGTTCTCTTAGACCAGCAGTAACATCTCCGATAGCTATCTGTTAAAACAACTACAATTACGGCTGATATTAAATAAAATACAGTAAAATGACTTTACGTGATTACGACCCCCTAAAATACTACAATCATGATGCACTAAACTTCTCCTCAATAACGCATTCACTGAATACTGGTGGGAGTTACCGATAGCACTTTTGGGGCCCATGTCATAATTCAAAGAAAATATTTGCACTCAATGTCGAAATTGCTCCACAGACAGAGCTCAGTGCATATTGTCTACTGTAGCAAAGGTGCACGATGAAATAACTAATCGTGCTTAATCACACATTCTAGCTTAGCCTTAGCCTACGCTCGAGGAGAACCATCTAGAATACTCTAATGAGTTGCTAAGATGTTTTGAAGACACAAGCGAACCCAATTGTTATTTTTCTTTTTTTGTGTCCATCGGACGGTTGTGCAAGTGGACGTGAATATTGCCGCTAATATTGTCTACATAAGTTCCAGCAGAATATTTAATTACCAGTCAGGAGGCTCTGTGGGAAGGAAACGTTGATAATTGGATTAGATGGATGTCTAATTACGGGGAAAGTAACCACCACTAATCAAATTAAGCTCCATATTTCTAAGAACCTCAGGTTGTAAATGTTTGGTCCAGTTAGGGAAAGAATTTCATTTGCATGTAAATTGATACTGGACAACTCTAGTATGAGCCTCGAAGCGACTGTGAAGCGTGCAAATACGCATTAGATCGATCAGTGAGTGCCATGTATAAAATTTGCACAGCAGTTACACATTTTACTATAAAACATGTGACACTCCAAACGACATTATGGGTTCCATATATTATGGCAGGTAGACAAAAAATAACATTTTCACTTGGCAGCAAAGGCACCAATATAACTGCAACTGCACATGCTATTCAGCACCACTACAACATCAGCTCGTAACTTTAACAACATTTTATACAAAAACAGTTATCGTGATCCTTGGGTGTGGTTACGATGGGTATCGTGTTCACCATCTACATTCTATGATGTATATATATATATATATAGAGATATATATATATATATATATATAGATATATAGATATATATAGAGATAGAGAGAGATAGAGATATATATATATATATATATATATATATAAGTATATATATATATACATATATACATATAGATATGTATATATATAAACAAACATATATATACATATATATATATATATATATATATATATTTATATAAATATATATAAAAAAATAAATATATATATGTACCATATTCATTGAATATTTATATGTATATATGTATCTATATATATATGATAAAATTTATATATAAATATAAATATATATATGTAATATATTTATTGAATATGTATATATATATATATATATTTATATATAAATTTGTATATATATATACATATATGTAAATTTTTGTAGATGTAAATATTTAAATATGTGTGTATATGTATGGATATATGTTTATACATGTGATTATTTGATGTATATATATGTCACCTTATCTATGCACACATATATATATATATATCAATTCGTATATATAAATATATATATATATAGATATATATACAGATACATATATATATATATATATATATATATATATATATATATATGATATGAATATATATATATATACATATATATATATATATATATATATATATATATTTATATATATATATATATATATATATATATATATATATATATATATATATATGTACGTAAATTTATATATATACGGATTGATAGATAGGGAGACATATATTGTACCTCATACAAACTTCTGATGCTTATCGTAGGAACCTGTTGTTTGTGGTTGAGACGCTATCAATGGTCATTTCTACCATCGACAGCTCCCAAGCTGATCAAATCAACTCACACATCACTAGCAGGGCAGTGCGGTGTGACAGTGAATCGATCTTACGGCACAAATGCAATGAAAATTCCGGCGTTGTCTAGACGCCCGACACATCCACAATCTGCTTCGTGGTGCAATAACTCGGTTCATGTAGATACTACAGCTAATAATCATGGAGGCAGCGAAGAGAAGTGATGTAGTAATGCAGTTATATCAAGCCGATGTTAATGTTTCTCAGGTAAAATATGATGAATTAGAGATGATAGAGAGAGTGTGAGAGTGAGAGCATGGAACACTACCAGATGGATAAAAATGACCATGTTGGGAAAAGGTATCCGTAGTGAGAATGAAATATTTCGACAGCACATAGAAAAAGAACCTCTTGGGTTGGCAGCCCAATATTATATCACAATAATCAGCACGTACCATTGTTAGACCTAAAAATGTTTCACAAAGCATCCATTTGCCCCAATTTCAATAGATATAATTATCTAGTCGCAAGCATACATGCCACACCACAATAGCAGCCTTAATTGGACCACTTTTAAGGACTACCTGTCCGCTTGGTGAATCTTCTTGAATAAATATGACATATAAAATTAGATTCATACATATGATAGCGATATAGGCTCCATCTTTGATTAAATAATCGTAAATCTATTTCCGTTGGTTATTGGTGACTCTGATTGCTAATACTGCAGTTGTTACTCGTAAATTATCCCCATATTGATGTCTGATTGAGAGGCTTTGGTGATAATTTTAGAATAAATGCCGCGATTTGCTTCTCAAGGGTACTCTTATGTATCAGCATTTTAACACAAGCTTCTGCCATGGGCTCTGCAACATGGGCACAGATATCAATCCCCTAAATCAACCCCGTAATTGATTTTGCTGTAAGGGTTAGTACGCAGGAGACAATTGAAATACGGACTATTGAAAATGTCTTACAGAAAAGTAAAGTATGTTTACACATATAAATACATTGAGTGCGACGTTCAGTTTTTGGTTCCGTAGTATTCGAGTGATATTACAACGTTCAAATCGTATGCAGCACAATATTCATAAAAACATCGTTGAGCAGTTAATAGAATAAAGCAGAAACGTAACAGAATTTGTCGAAAGTTGAATTAAATTATATATTTATGCGTAGTGATTGGTTGTTTACCATGCCATGTGCCTGGTAGGCAGATGTTATTGCTTTCATATTTATCATTACTATGAAATATATACACAAACTTCTAGACGGCTACAAAAGAGAACGCCTCTGTTATGGTAGACATGTGTTAGCAATATGTTGAAATACATGTTAAGGTACCGTAGCAAATTATATGTATAACACAATGATTCATACATTATCGGAACCCGTGGCACGCTTACTCATGCTTTCCACCCGGGGAAATATCGTCTTGTCATAGCGTCTCTTAAAACCACATGGAATTTTAATTTGGAGCTGTAGTCGCCTCCACAATTAGATGACTACATATCTGCAACAACCACCGAGCCCCAAGACATTGGATGATTAGTCCCTTGTGCTTTTGTTGATTTCATGGTATCGTCGCCTGATGATGGGGGTGTATTTTGTGTAATTTCATAATCGTCACGCAGCTTACCATTGCTATAAACTCCTCGCTCGAGACCTTCACATGCCCCCGACATGCCAAATGACTAAAGGTCAGTGATGCAATGATGCAATTTATTAAAGTCTATGAATTTAGGGAAGGTATTAGGAAGGCATTAGGGAAGGTATTAGGAAGGTATTAGGGAAGGTATTAGGAAGGCATTAGGGAAGGTATTAGGAAGGTATTAGGGAAGGTATTAGGAAGTTTTATGTCGGCCATTTTTCTGCACAAACAAAATGGCCCTCGCCGTTATCGCAATTAAGTATTTGATAGATTCCTTCCGGTGGCTATGTCGTATAGACGCTCTATACCTAGACTGCTTTAACGCATTATTCGGTGTCAATTCGGTATTACTCTTAGGAACAGAACAATATTATATCGTCTCTTGACGGTTGACCAATCAACAAGAAATATTTTCTTTATCGTTGCCTCATTAAACATAATCTGGTATTTATTCTGTTACGTTCAAATGTTGCCGTGCTGCACCTTGCAGATAGAAGAAACCTATTAATGCACGTAGTTCCAAATACCGTGATTCACAAAATAAATCATGTTTAAGAAAATTATTATAAACTACTTATACGGTACATAAAACCATGTCGTCATGACAGAATGCATGTAAGATACACGATCTGTTCCCGATTAACCCACTCTGGCATTTTACACACCTGAAATACAAACTATGCAGTTAGGGTCTAGAATCATTTGTATTAGAATCATCTACATCATTCCCCTTTAAAAACGGAAAACAATATTACCCACATCCGTGAGGCTTGCTCTCTTGCAAGATCACTAGCTGCAAAGATATGAATATGAGACTGCAGAGTGAAGATATTGAACCAACGCTCTGCGAAATAGCATAGCCTACTGTTGTGTGATATATTTGAGATGAAATACATATGCGTATTTGAACACCGGTCACTTTCTGCAACTTCCAACAATAGCCAATGATCCGTTCAATGTAATATCTACCCGACATTGCTGGCTCAATATCTTTGCCCCTTTGAACAGAATGAATTTATGTGTAATAACGTTAGATGCCAGAAAACGGTAGATTGAAATTTATTAGCCGCATTAAAATTGTAGCTTGATTGCGATCTGGGCTAAAATATTTTTTAGCATATAACATATATGATTTACAGTGTTGTAGTTATTGCATTTATGTATACTCTGGATCAGGAAGAGGCAGTTTTGTAAAACTGCGCTTGATTGAAAAATGATCAAAAGTTGAATATGTATCTTGATTGAATGCAGTAGCAAGTCAGATAATGCCAACTATACCATGCGATTGGAAATCACTTTGGCATGCATATATATTGAATTTAATCACGCTGATGTTAGGTGTGGATATCGTTTGTTGGATTAAATTGTACATAAGAAATGCTTTAGGATGAACAGACTCACACCTCACTAAACCTATTTATGCTCATAATAAAGTAAATTCGATGGCACGTATGCATATATTTATTCATCGGAAACGAGTCCTATGCTTACAGTGTTATTCATTGAATTGTCATACAACCATTATTGTGATGATACAATTTCCTTGAGGTAAGTCATACGTCATCTAAATATTCATAAATGGCTTTGTTGTGTTAAGACGCCCATTGTATTTGGCGATGTATCACATACATGTGTTTTGCCATTTCGTGGGTATGATTACAGGAGGTGTCAAATGACAACTCTTTAAATCGGTAAAGCAATACAATTGTTTAACAGTGACACACTTTTGTGCAATTATATGTATATATATATATTTCACTTAGTGAAAAACTAGTTGGCAGCAAAATTGTACTAGTTTATTAATTGATGCAAGATACTTTAAATCAGCATAACTACTCAATGATAGTGATATAATTAGTAATATCATAAGTATTCGAGCACTTTAGCATTTCATTTGCATTTTGGTCTTCTATATGACTCGTGTGTGCTTATCATTAAAATAGTTGAATTACATATCACGAATCTGTGACAGAACAATGGCATAACACAATGCTGTAGATAATGTCGATAGTGCGTTGTCATGAAAACGCCACTGTGGGAGGCGTTTTAACGGAGTGCCTCGGCTGACGTCATGTACAACCAGGTGATTCCATGTTATGAATGGACCCGTTAATGTGAATGCTAATTGCAACAGCTCTGTAAGACACATATGATGAAATTTACTGTAAATCATTGTAAACCCAGTTGTCAAATAAGCCTCAAGTTGGCATAGAGGTTAATGTTGGGTCAACTAACACGCAGATCAATTAGTATTAAAGGGTTAAATGTATAATAGAATGTTTCCGAAAAATTAAAGGTGCTTATTTAAGCTACAAATTTCAATATAAAATAATAAATCTGAATGTGATATGAAGGATGTTATGACTTCCAACGATGATCGTTTAGTTAGCAATGAAACAAGAAACCACATGGACAATCGGTAAGCCATATCTATCAATTTTGCGGAAGAATATATGAAATATATGAATAAACTTTACGTTAAGCGCCTTATAATTCCATAAACGAAGCATGACCTTGGCAACAGAACCGTTGACATAGTTTGAAAACAATGTTGAAATGTAGTTATCGGGATAACGTGACTGTGAGTGTTGTTATCATAGATATAGTGTTTATTATCGACATTCAATCTTATCGTACGAAACAAAATTGTCGAGCAGTGATTAAAAAAATAATCCAAAGTAAAGGCGAGTTATCATGTGATGAATTCATAGTGTGTTATAGATAGTCTGAATCCTTCTCATACAGACGAGGACGATATTAGTAATATATTTACGTGCACAAGCTACCCATGCGATGTCTTATTACTGTGTAGTAACTTTAAACTATATCGGTTGACAGGGAATTGGTCTTGCGCCACATCAGTGATGGCTATGCACTTATGACACAATATATAGATATTGTGCGGTCATGAGTGACATAGCGGATTCTCTCTACGGCTGAATTGCACCCAAATAGAGTTCGCGTCTTACAATTCAATTAACTATCACCAGATTTAATTTGAGATATTTTGATTAAGTTAAGGGCATATTGAAACGATGTTTATTCTGTATCCCTTTCAGCTGACGTCATAGGTTATGTAAGTTGGTCATCGAGAGTCTAACCTGATGTCGCCATGAAAAGGAGTGAAATCGTAACAAACAGCGTTACGTGGGTTGATGACATTGCTATGCTTCAGGAATGAAAATATATCTTGTCATTTAAATTAGGCAAAATCACGGAAAATGCATCTAAAATCACATGCAATAGGAACATTTAGTATTTACAATCACCATAGTTAATTGACCCACAGTGTCTCCGTAAATGTGTGCCTTTGCATATGAATACCATACTAATAACAGTTGATTTGACCATCTAAATATATACCAACAACATTTCATTTTGTCATTGCTTATTATCAGATTTAAATCTTCTCTGGGGATTGATTAAAATGAAAAATGTGAAAGTGCTTGTTTCTTGTAAAATGACTTTCGATGACGACAGCTGTGCTCACTAGAACCCTACACAGTAAATTGGCTGTATTATACAAAAATTATGTAATGGACGAATGATTGCATTAAAAATACGCCATTGGTCACACCACAATCCAGGTATCAAACCGACAGTATTATCATATCCTTTGTGTTTTTTTTATGGGAATGAAAGATAATGATATATATATATAGATATATATATATATATATAGATAGAGATATATATAGATAGATATATATATAGATATATATATATATAGATAGAGAGATATATATATAGAGATATAGAGAATATATGATATATATATATATATATATATATATATATATATATATATATATATATATATATATATATATATATATATATATATATATATATATATATATATATATATATATATATATATATATATATATATATATATATATATATATCTCTCTATATATATCTATATATATATATATATATATCTCTCTCGCGGACTATCTATAATATATATATCTCTATATGTATATACGTACTTCGTTCCCAGTACGGCGCAGCTCGCTTGAGGTACACAAGACAGTCGTGCCCACGCCCTCTGCTGTTTTGCATTTTATGACATAATTTTCTGAAATGTGATTGGCTTTGAACGATTTAATTATGCAAATATATTATGGCCTACATTTGGAACCAAATCTGTTGTTGTGAGCGACATCGGGCGTTCACAAGAACAGTTTTCACTTCCATTATTCGACAGCGACAGCAAGTTTTTCGACGTTCATGGTTAACAATTTGTACACACATCAACATGGCAGAGGTAAGGTCTATGTTTTTTCATTTACAAGTATATCATCTTATTATACATTATATGTTATTCAAAATTCTATGGCATATTAATGAGCTATCGCTAATAATATATCACCCCTGTTGAATGATTTTTCTGAAACAATGGCGTATTGATGCGTTCGTACTTAAGTATGGCGTACTTCCTTTTGAATTGCTGCCATAGTCTGATAGCAGATCGTATACAGATAAAAGAATGACACTTATGATTCATACGACCGAACCACAGGTCGAATGTAGCCTTTCCTGGTGGTGTTGTTATATAAGATATTTTGTTTTAGAAATTTGAAACCTCGTACTTATGAAATGACATAGCCCCACTCTGACGGTAGTATACATATAAATCAACAAAACGTCGTGCACGGCTTGAAGTGACAATGTCAATAATTCCAACAGAATATGATTTAATCTGTTGGTAGAGGGTGATATAAAAATCTCTCTTTGAGAGTTTGCTGGTTTGTGTTGTGTACTTAAACATTGATTGTAATATGTAATGTTATGTATTTGACTAGACAGTGTCTGAATTACTTTGGGGTTTTTTTCCAGAATTGAATAGCTATTAGCCATGTCATTTTCAAAACGGTGTGCTTCTGAAAGCCTTCATTCACAATGAGGATGTTTGGAAACTGGAAACCTGAAATCAAAATTTCCAAGTGGTGTCAAAGAAAAACTGTTGAATTTGGTTGGGAAAAAAGAATCTGTCCATTACACAAAAACTGCTCCTAAGTGCTGTCAATCATGCAAAGTGGAAGAAATCTATCCAGACTTGAACATTCCTTCAGCCTTAGTGATGAGATGAGTCCGTGCAGCCGCCTTCCAACCCGCTAAAAGTTGGTTTCAACTCTCTCAATGAAGAAGCTATTCCTGAGAGGGGTGTACCAGATCTCACCTGAACAATAAACCCATCTTTTATAGAATATTCCCCTCACACCGCTGAACAAGTTCATAAGACTTTGTGTATATTATCCTCTTCCTCTGTTTCTGCTCTCGCGACATTCAGTACCATCAGATATGTATGCAATAGGTATTTTACCTGTGTGGTGTTTCCACTTTAGATCTCTGAAAATTTAAATAATTGTTTTCAATATATTCCATTCCAAACAACAGAGACACAGAGAGAATATTTTATTCTGGATTCCATTTTCATCAAAACATAGGTTGGAGCGCATTTTGTGCAGAGTCGAATTTGTAAACGTTATCGCATAAGTCCTTGTCTTTGCTTCTTGGAAGGGAAGAGGCTGCCCCAATTAAATCCCGCACGGATAAGGTCAGGTAACCAGCGCTTCTTTGTCTTTCGGAATTAGATTTCAACGACATCAAATCGATTTGCTCTGTGTCCCAAACTCCTCGCCCCTTTCCGTTTTCAATGCCATCCCACCTTTCCTCTAGTTTTGTCATTCAACACTCGCTGTTGTAATATGTATGTCTGTACATGTATAGGTATATCAATTAATCCTATCTGTGTCATGACGTATTAAAGTTGTTTTATCCTGCGTTGTGTAACCTGTCCTAGATCTCACTTATTGCATCAACATCATACATATACCTTTAGCTGTCAAATAGTCATAACGTTACTATACTTGTTATCATTATTTGCCTCATTGTAATACTGATAATTGATTTGTAGTGTACCTGCACCCGGGGATTTCTCGGTATCCTATTATGTAATACTGAATATTTTACGTATGTGGTTTTGAACACAATTTGCTACTTGAGAATTATTTCTAAAATAAAATTAACTCAAGCATTGCTGTTCCTCCACTCCTTCACAAAATATGGATCTGAATGATATATTGTTAAAGGCATATGATTTGGCCGATAGAAACTCAATTATTAGCAGGATGTGGAATGAACACCATTCTGAAGTTTACAGATGAGGAATATTCTTATGACAACTGTCCACATTGCTATGGAAGTAATTGTAATAAAGCATAGTAAATTTCCGGTGATTTTGTGAACAATCCATTCCATATCTGGTAAACCTTAAGTATGCTAACATGACAATGTTCATTACATATGTAATGATGCTCGTTTCCATATGTAAAGGCTTAAATAATAACCTAACATCCATTTTAAACAAGAACAAAAGTTTTCAAAAACTCGAACAGGCCAACAAAAGTATGAAAACTTACTGTTGTGGTATTTTTGGGATGTTATCATTTATAAGTCACAAATATGTCACACAATTTTCACTAAACTATATTTCATATAATCTAGACAAACTATGCTCCGCAAAAGTAAGTTCTTTACTTTGCCAAAAATGATTCTTGCCTCATCAATCGTTCGGGAAAGACACCCGATGGCCGCCGTTACTAAAGTTTGAAAAACGCGTAGAAAAAGCCTTATCGTACACGTGCAACGCGAAATATGGTCCCAAATCGAGGCTGTGACAACTAAGGGGGTTTCACGA
>JAXDRA010001198.1:0-12091 GCA_034190875.2 Urechis unicinctus
CAAAGCAATCCACTTCAGTTATAGCCAATTAATATCAATATGTAACCAACTGAAAATTTGGGGAATGCAATCACTTATACAATGCGGCAAACATAATCTGAATTCGGGCAAAAAGTCTATACATTTAGGTTCCAAAAGTATTCAAATGAAAAATTTTAATTGCATACCTTCAAGATAACATGCCTTGTAAGAGGTCCTGCCAACACAAAGTGATCTCGTTCATGCTCAAATTGCTGCTGCGGCATTTTGGTGGAAACAGTATCAAATTGACAAGAGGAAAGACAAATTCAAATCACAATATTCTGACAATATTCATGCTAATATGGAACGATAATTTGGCGCTATGATTCTGCTTTGGGTGTAAGCGGTCCCTAGATGCAAATCCTGGACAAGCCCCTTTTTTGATTTGTCATATTTTGTGATTCGAAGTTCTTCAAATCGTTATAGATTAGCTTATGTAACGCATGGCACTTGATCGAATTATAGCTCTTCACAACAGATCACTTCACCCTAATCTGAATTGGGCAAAAAGTCATACATTATTCCAAAAATTTCAATGAAAAAATTTTTAATTCATACCTCAAGTAACATGCCTTGAAAAGGGGCCTGCCCAAAACAATTGATCTCGTTCATGCTCAAATTGCGCTGCTTTTTGGTGGAAAATATCAATTGACAAAAGGAAAGAAATTCAATCACAATATTTTTGAAAAATTTCATGCTATTGGAACGATAATTTGGCGCTATGATTCTGTTTTGGGGGGTAAGCGGTCCAGATGCAAATCCTGGACAAGCCCCTTTTTTGATTTGCATTTTGTGTTTGAATTCTTCAAAACGTTATAGATTAGCTTATGAACGATGGCATTGATGATTATAGCTCTTCAAACAGATCACTTCATTATAGCCAAAACCCTTTTAAAATTTAAAACCCTGCTACATTGGGGAAAGCATCACTTTCAAACATTTTACATATCGATTTCCGGGCACGAAAACTAACTCAAAAAATTTAAAACGTTCAAAAAGAAATTTTAAGCATGCCTTCAAGATCCATGATTCGGTATACAATCTGACACTATTAAATAAGAAATCTTCCCCAAAATGTCTCACAGAGTGGTTCCCTAAAACGTCTATCCCTACAATATAGGGGGAATTAAACCCTACCAATCCTTTTCCTTACCTTTAACCGTGGGTTTTAATTGGATACACCAAGGGGCTAAAATTTTTTGGGTTTAAGGGCACGAAGGAAGTTCTTTTTAAAGGTCCTCCTCTTTTAATGTCTTATCATGCACATTTGTTTTTTTGGTTCTTGAATACAAAAGGTCAAATATGCCTAAGCTTTATAATTTTCACTTGAAAACAGACTAATTACAAAATTGATATTTTTATGCATATATCTCGTTGGGCTGGGGTATGAATTCGCTTCAGGTCAGAGGTCCCGGGGGTTTAAAACCCGGACACCCCCTTTTTTATATACCCTTCAAAAACTAGTAGCGCATCAAAGGGTTTTCTCCCTTTTAAAGTCCCCCTTCTCTTTTACGGTCTTATGCTGCTTTTTTGTTTTTTTTTTTTCTTACATGATCTGTCAAAATATTGTCTAAGCTGTTGGAAAAGCACTAGAAATACGATTTAAAGAAAAAAATCACCAAAACTGCAATAAGGTCGTTGGTCGGGGTATATTTTCGCTTCGGGTGCAGGGTCCCGGGTTCAAAACCCGGACGAGCCCAATTTTTTATACCCAAAATTCGAAAAACAACTTTTTCCTAAACGTTATGGATAGGCATTGTTTAAAACCCCCTTTTTTTTTTAAAAAGTAATCTTCCCAGATCCAAATTTAGTAAAATCAAAAAGAATATCAATATTAAGCAAATGCATTTTTTGGGGGAAAGCATCACTTACACAAAACACCAACCAAAACTGAATCCGAACAAAAAAATATAAACATTAAAATTCCAAAAGTATTCAATAAAAAATTTTTAAACGCACAACCCCCCCCAAAATACCCTCCTTAGCTTTAAAAATGACGACAATTAAAAAAAAACTAAGCTCTCTACCCGACTCACAGAGTGGGTTACCTATAAAACGTCCGCATCCCCCACTTAAACCCAAATTTTGGGATCAACTTCGAAAAACATACTTTTCCTAATCGTTTTTTGGATTGGCATTGGGTTTTTTATATTTTTTTTTTTTCAAAATTGTCAATCTCAAAAACCCTCCCCCTTTAGTTATAGCCAATTTAAAATCATATTTAAACCAAATTAAATTTTGGGGAATGCATCCCCTTTTACAAAGCCGGGGAAAAAAATCTTAATTTGGGGGAAAAAATCCCATACATTTTTGGTTCCAAAAATATTCTAATGAAAAAATTTTTAATTTTCATACCTTAAAAATAACCTGCCTTGTAAGGGTCCTTCCAACACCAAAATTTATCCCCGTTCATGCTCAAATTTGGGTGCTTTTTTTTTTGGGAAAAGTAAACAAAAATTTAAAAGAGGGAAAAACCAATTAAATCACAATATTCTGACTATTCAAAGCTAAATGGGAAAGATAATTTGGCGCTTATTCTGCTTTGGGTTAACGGGTTTCCCAGAAAGCAAATCCTGGCAACCCCCTTTTTTTATTTTCATATTTGGGGATTCGAATTCTTTTTAAAAAGTTTTTAGATTAGCTTATTAAACGCTGGCATTGATCGAAATTTTACTCTTCACAACCAAACCCTTCAGTTTACCAATCACTATTAATATGTAAAAATTTTGCTACATTGGGGGGGAAGCATCAAATTATCAATCCCTTTACATATCTGATTCCGGGGGCCCCAAATCTATACAAAACAAAAATTAAAAACTGTTTAAATGAAATTTTTTTTGGGGATGCCTTTTAAATCCATGCATTCGGTTTTCAATCGACGACTATTGAAAAAGACAAAGCTTCCCACATTCTCACGAGTTGGTTTTCCCTAGAAACGTCCCCTTTTCCCCACAATAACATTTGGGGGGAAATTTAAACCCTGACCCATCCTTCTTTCCCTTAAACCCCCTTTCCCAAAAACCCTTTTAAGTTTGACACTCCAAAGGGCTAATTTTTCTGTTTGAAAGGGGAAAAGAAGGAATGTTCTTTTCAAAAGGGCCTCCTCTTTTTTTTTTTTACCCCTGCTACTTTGTTTCTTTTGGGTTTTTAGAATAAAAGGGGCAAAATATTCCTAAGCGGCCCATGAATTTCACTTTAAAAAAATGGGCTCAATTACAATTTCAGACTATTTTTTTGGGAATATTTGGGCCCTTTCTGGGGGATGAAACTCTTCCTTTAGGTTTCAAAAGGGGCCCGGGGTTTAAATCCCGGACGAGCCCATTTTTGATATCACACACACCCTCGAAAACCATAGTAGCGCATCAAGGGTTGCTCCTTCAAACTGTCCTTCTTCTCTTTTACGGTCTTAATCGCTGTGCTTCTTTGTTCTCTTTGTTTCTTACAATGTATCTGTCAACATATTGTCTAAGCTGTATAGAAATATCACTAGTTAAAGTCAACGATCCAAATGAAAACCAATCAGCCCCTAACTGCAAATAGGCTCGTTGGTCTAGGGGTAATGATTATCGCTTCGGGTGCGATAGGTCCCGGGTTCAAATCCCCACGAGCCCCATTTTGATACAACCTATCGAAAAGCAATACTTTTCCCCCCCACTAATCGTTATGGATAGCATTGTTAATACCTTTTTATTTATAATTAGTAGATCGTTCACCGCATCCAATTCAGTGAAAGTCAAGAGATATCAATATGTAAGCAACTGCAATTTTGGGGAATGCATCACTTACACAATCCGACTACAAATCTGAATCCGAACAAAAATATAAACATTAAGAAAGATTCGCAAAGTCATTTCAAATAAAATATTTTAATCCTGCACACCTCAACATACCATGACCAGGCTTAGCTTTTAACTGACGACAATTAAAAAAGCTAAGCTCTCTACACATATACACGACTCCAAGTGATTACCTATAAGCTGTCGTCATCCCTACATTAACCAATTTTGTTCACATTCGAAAAGCATCTTTTTCCTATCGTTATGGATGGCATTGTTAATATATTTTTCTCCTGAATATACTATCTTCAAGATCCACTTCGTTATACCAATTCATTCAATAGTACACCAACTGAAATTTTGGGGATGGCATCACCTATACCCTGCGTGCAACATAATCTGAATTCGGGCAAAAAGCTATCAATTTAGGTTCCAAAAGTATTCTAATGAAAAAATTTTTAAATTTCCTCCCTTCCAGATAACATGCCTTGTAAGAGGTCCTGGCCAACACAATTGATCTCGTTCATGCTACAACATTTGCTGCTGCATTTTGTGGAACAGTATCATTGACAAGAGGAAAGGACAAATTCACATCACAATATTCTGACAATATTCATGCTAATATGGAACGTAATTTGGCGCTATGATTCTGCTTTGGGTGTAGCGGCTCCTAATTGCCATCCTGGACAAGCCCCTTTTTTTATTGTCATATTTGTGATTCCGAAGTTCTTCCAAATCGTTTATAGATTTATCTTATGAACGCATTGCACTTAGAGCGAATATAGCTCTTCACAACGATACTTCAGTTATAGCCAAATCCTATTAATATGTAACCTCTGTCTACTTGGGGAATGCATCACTTATCACATCATTGACATATCTGATCCAGGGCACGAAATCTATACTCACATCAAAACTGTTCAAATGAAAGATTTTATGCATCCTAATCAAGTACCGTGCTTCCGTATAACCATCTGCTTACTATTGAATAAGACAATGCTTCCTACATGTCCTCAACAGAGGGTTCCGTAGAAGCGTCCTTAATCCTACAATTATACAGTCTGGGAATTAACCATGACACATCCTTCTCCATTACCTTCCAACCGTGCTTTCAAGGTGGATGACATCTCATGTCCTAATTTTGCTGTTGAAAAGGGCACGAAGGAATGTTCTTTTCAAGGTCCTCCTCTTTTATAATGTCTTATAACGGCTACTTTGGTTTCTTTTGGTTTTTTAGAATCAACGGTCCAACATATTGCCTAAGCTGTCTATGATTTCACTATAAAACATGACCCATTACAAATATCAAACTATTTTTATGCATATATGCTCGTTGGTCTAGGGGTAATGAAGTCTCGCTTCCGGTTGCGAGAGGTCCCGGGTTAAATCCCGGACTAGCCCTTTTTTGAATCACACAACCCGTTCGAAAACCATAGTAGCGCATCAAGGGTTGCTCCTTTCAATGGCCTTCTTCTCTTTTACGGTCTTATCGCTGCTTCCTTTGGTTCTTTGTCTTAAATGTTATCTGTCAACATATTGGTCTAAGCTGTCTAGGATAGCACTAGAATCACGATTCAAATGAAACAATCAGCCCTTAACCTGCAAATAAGGCTCGGTTGGGCTAGGGTTGATTCTCGCTTCGCGTGCGAGAGGTCCCGGGTTCAATCCCGGACGAGCACCCAAATTTTTTTTTTTTTTTTTTGATACCACTTCGAAAAGCATACTTTTCCTAACGTATGGATAGGCATTGTTAATACCTTTTTATTTATCACTTTAGTAGATCTTCACAGCAATCCAATTCAGTAAACAGTCACATAATATCAATATTTAAGCAACTGCAATTTGGGGGAATGCATCACTTACACAATAACGACCAACAAATCTTAATCCGAACAAAAAATCACATTAAGATTCAAAAGTGCTTCAAATAAAAAAATTTTTAAACGCACAACCTTCAACATACCATGCCTTAGCTGTTTAACTGACGACAATTAAAAAAAGACTAAGCTCTCTACACTACTCACAGAGTGCATTACCTATAAGCGTCGTCCTATCCCTACTTAACCAATTTTGTATCACATATTCTAAAAGCATACTTTTTCCTTCCTAATCGTTATGGATTGGCATTGTTAATATATTTTTCTTCAAAATTAGTACATCTTCAAGCTCCACTCAGTTATAGCCAATTAAAAAATCAAAATGTTTCCAACTGAAATTTTGGGGGGAAGCTCACTTATAAAAATGCGGCAACCAAAACGAAAATTTGGGCCCAAAAACTTCATTTAGGTTCCAAAATATTCTAAAGAAAAAATTTTAATTGCATCCCTTTTAAATTTAAAATGCCTTGTAAGGGGTCCCCGCAACACCAAAATTTATCTCGGTTCATGCTCAAATTTTCTTCTGGGATTTTGGTGGAACGTATCAAAATTTACAAGAGGAAAAACCAAAATTTAAATCACAATATTCTGACAAAAATTTTAAAGCTAATATGGAACATAATTTTGGGGCTATGATTCTGCTTTGGGTGAAGCCCGGGCCCAGATGCAAATCCTGGCCAAACCCCTTTTTTGGGTTTGTCTATTTTTGATTTGAAGTTTTTCAAATCGGGTTAAAAATTACTTAAATTTAAACCCTGGCACTTGAAACGAATTAAAAGCTCTTCCAACAGATCCTTCCCCTTTTTAGCCAATCCTATTTTATGTAAAACCCCGGGTACTTGGGGAAAGCACACTTACCCATACAGTTGACATTCGATTCCGGGCACGAAAACTAACCCAAAAATTTAAAAAAATGTTCAAATGAAATATTTTAATGGCATGCCTTCAAGAACCCCTGCATTCTTTACAATCTGACGACATTGAAAAAAGACAAAGCTTTCCCACATGTCTCCCGGGGGTTTTCCCTAGAAGCGTCCTTTACCCCCACAATATATACATTTTGGGGGAAATTTAAAACCCTGACCCCTCCTTTCCATTACCTTTCCCAAACCCCTGGGTTTCAAGTTGGGTGAAAACCCCCAAGGTCTAATTTTTCTGTTTTTTAAAGGGCACGAAGGAATGTTCTTTTCAAAGGGGCCTTTCCCCTTTTTTAAATTTTTTATCACTGCTACATTTGGTTTTTTTTGGTTCTTAGAATACAACGGTCAACATTTGCCTAAGCTGTCTAGGAAATTTTACCCTTTAAAACCCTGACCCCTTACAAAAATTTTAGAAATATTTTTTTGCATATTATGGCTCTTTTTTGGGCTAGGGGGTATGAAAACCCGCTCAGGGGCGAGAGGTCCCGGGTTTTAAAACCCGGCCAGCCCAAATTTTTATTACCGAAAACCCTTTGAAAACCCCAGTAGCGCATCAAGGGTTTCTCCTTTTTTAAAAGTCCCTTCCCTTTTCTTTTTTAAAAACGGTTTTTTATCGCTGCTTCCCTTTTTTTCTTTTGTTTCTTACAAGTATCTGTCCATATTGTCTAAAACTTTAAAAGGGAAAAGCCAGAAAAACGATTCAATGAAAAAAATCACCCATAAACGGGAAAAAAGGCTCGTTGGGGCTAGGGGTATGATTTTTTTCGCTTTCGGGTGCGAAAAGTCCCGGGTTTTTAAATCCCGGAGACCCCAAATTTTTATAAACCCAAATTCGAAAAGCATACTTTTTTTTCCCAATCGGTTTTGGATGGCATTGTTTAATACCTTTTTTTTATAATTTTGGTTTTTCACCAGCATCCATTCAGTAAAAAACCCAAAGGGAAAATTTAAAATGTAAAACAAAAACAATTTTGGGGGAATGCACACTTTAAAAATACGGCCAACAAAACTAATCCGAAAAAAAAAATTAAAAAATTAAAAAATTCCAAAAATAATTTAATAAAATTTTTTAATCGCACACCCCCCCCAAAATACCATGCCCTTTGCTGTTAAAAAAACCCACATTAAAGGGAAAACAACTCTCTAAAACGCCCACAGATTTTTTACCTATGCGTCGTCATCCCCACATAAACCAAATTTTTTATCCCCCATTCGAAAGCATATTTTTTCCCAAACGTTATGGATTGGGATGGGGTTAAAAATTTTTCTTCAGAAAATTGTACAAACTTCAAAACAATCCACTTCAGTTTTTAGCCAATTAATTAATTTATATTAAACCCAAAGAAAATTTTTGGGGGAAACCCTCACTTAACAATGGGGGCAACAAATCTGAATTCGGGGAAAAAATCTATACATTTAGGTTCCCAAAAATATTCAAAAATTTAAAAATTTTAATTGCATACCTTCAAGAAAACATCCCCCTTTTAAGAGGCCGCCAACCCCAATTGATCTCTTCCTTTTCTCAAATTGCTGCTCCTTTTTGTTTGGGAAAAGTACAAAATTTAAGAGGAAAAACAAATTCAAATCACAAAATTTTTGACAAAAAATTCATGCTAATATTTGGGCCCATAATTTGGGCGCTATGATTCTGCTTTGGGTTTTAACGGGGCCTAGATGCCAAACCTGGGCAAGCCCCCCCTTTTTTTTTTTGTCATATTTGTATTCGAAGTTTTTTTCAAAAACGTTAAAAGATTAGCTTATGTCCATGGCACTTGATCGAATTTTAGCTCTTTAAAACAGCCCCTTCAGTTAAGCCTCACTATTAATATTAAACCTCTGCTACATTGGGGGGAAAGCATCACTTATCACATACGTTGACTATCTTAAATTTCCGGGGCACGAAATCTATACATCAAAAAATTCCAAAAAATGTTTTAAAAGAAAAATTTTAATGGCATTCCCTTTTAAAATACCATGCTTCGGTATACAATCTGAAAGACTATTGAAAAAAGACAAAGCTTCCCCACTGGGCTACGAGTGGTTCCGTTGGGAAACGTCCCTTTTCCCCCACAAAATATACGTAGGGGAAATTTAAAAAATAACCACATTTCCCTTTTCCATTACCCTTTTCCCAAATGCTTTTTAGTTGGATGACACTCAAGGGCAATTTGTTTTTGAAAAGGGACGAAGGAATGTTCTTTTCCAAAAGGGCCTCCCCCTTTTAATGGCTTATCCAAATGCTACATTTTTTTTTTTTGGTTCTTAGAAACAACGGTTTAAAATATTGCCTAACGGGCTTAAATTTTTACTTGAAAAAAGGGCTCAATTACAAATATTTTAGGGCTAAATTTATGCATATATGGCTCGTTGGGCAGGGGATGATTTTCGCTTTGGTGCAGAGGGCCCGGGTTTCAAAACCCGGCGAGCCCTTTTTGATATCACCTAATTTTGGGGGAAAACCATAGGGGGCGCCCTCAAGGGGGTGGGGGTCCCAAAAATGGGTTTTTTTTAAAAAAAAAAACAGGACGGGGGGGGGGGGGGGGTTAAAAAAGGGGAAAAAAATTTCTTTGGTTTCTTAAAATGTAATTTCTGTTTCAAAAAAAAAAAATAAAAAGGGGGCTTAAAAGCTTTGGGGGTTAGGGAAAATAGCCCAAACCTAAGGGAAAATTTTTTACCGATTTTTTTTTTTTTAAATGAAACAATTTTTAAACCCAAAAAATTTTGCAAAATTAAAAAAGCTCGTTGGTCTAAGGGGGAAAGTTTTTTTGCTTTGGGTGGGGAGACCCGGTTTTAAATCCCCGGGCGATCCCCAAATTTTTATACCAAAAATTTGAAAAAACATACTTTTTCCCATTCGTTAAAGGATAGGCATTGTTAAAACCTTTTTTTTTATAAAATTGTAGATCTTCCCAGCATCCAAATTTAGTAAAAGCCACTGAATATCAATATGTAACAACTGCCAAATTTTTGGGGGAAAGCTCACTTTTCCCAAAACGGCCCAAAAAATCTGAATCCAACAAAAAAAAAATAAACATTTAAAAATTCCAAAAATATTCCCAAATAAATTTTTAAAACGGCACACCTTCAAAAAACCATGCCTTAGCTGTTAAAACGACGAAATTTAAAAAAAGACTAAGCTCTCTACACGACCCCCCAGAAATGGGTTACCTAAACGGTCGTCATCCCACATTAAACCCAAATTTTTTATCACATATTCGAAAAGCTACTTTTTCCCAAACGTTTTTGGATTGGCATTGTTAATAAAATTTTTCCCTTTAAAATTAGTACACTTCAAAACAATCCAAATTCATTTTAAGCCCAAATTTAAAATCAAAATTTAAACCCAAATGAAATTTTGGGGAAAGCTCACTTAATACAAAGCGGCAACATAACGGAAATTTGGGGGGAAAAGTCTATACATTTAGGTTCCCCCAAATATTCAAAAGAAAAAATTTTAATTGCATACCTTCAAGATAACCCGCTTGTAAAAGGGCCCCGCCACCAAAAATTTATCTCGTTCATGCTCAAATTGCTCTGCATTTTTTTTGAACGTATCAAAATTTACAAAAGGAAAGCAAATTCAAATCACAAAATTCTGACAATTTCAAAGCTAAATTGGGCCCCATAATTTGGCCGCCCAATTTTTCTGCTTGGGGGTAAGCGGGCCTAGATGCAAATCCGGACCAACCCCTTTTTTTATTTTTATATTTTTGATTCGAAAATTTCTTCAAATCGTTTTTAGATTAAACTTTGGGAACGCATTGGGACGTGATCGGGAAATTTTAGCTCTTCACAAAAGATCACTTCAGTTTTTAAACCAACCTATTAATAAAGTAAACCCCCTCTACATTTGGGGGGTCACTTTCACATCCCGTTGGGCATATCTGATTTTCCCGGGGACAAATCTATAAACAAAAAAAAAATCCCCAAAAAATTTTCAAAAATGAAATATTTTAAAAAGGGCTGCCTTTAAGATACCATGCCTTTCGGTTTTACAATCTTTACACTATTGGAAAAAAGACAATGCCTTTTCCCACAAGTCTCCCAGAGTGGTTTTCCCTGGGGGAAACGTCCTTATTTTCCCCAAAAATTTTACAGTAGGGGGAAATTTAACCCTAAACCCCATCCCCTTCCCCCATTACCTTTCCAAACCCTGGGGTTTCAAGTTGGTGACCTCAAAGGGCTAATTTGGGTTTTTTTGAAAACGCACGAAAAGGGAATTTTTTTTTTCAAAAGGGCCCCCCTCTTTTAAAATTTTTTATCCCCTGTACATTTGTTTTTTTTTGGGGTTCTTAGAATACAAAAGGGCAAAATATTGGGCCCAACTGTCCCCGAATTTCACTTTTGAAAAAGGACTCAATTTCAAATTTCAACTAAAATTTTTGCATATTGGCTCTTGGCTAGGGGTAATTTAATTTTCGGGTTTTGGGTTCGAAAAAGGGCCCGGGTTTTAAAACCCCGGGCGAGCCCCTTTTTTATATCCCCACCCCCTTTGAAAACCATAGTAGGGGCATCAAGGGATGCTCCTTTCAAATGTCCTTCTTTTTTCTTTTCGGGCTTATCGCTGCTTCCCTTTTTTTCTTTTGTTTCCTTTCAATGTATCTGTCCACATATTTCTAATGTATGGAAGCACAGAAATCCCCGATTCAAATGAAAAACACCCCTAATCTGCAAAAAAGGGTCGTTGGTCTAAAGGGGGAAAAGATTCCCCGCTTCGGGGGCGGGGGGTCCCGGGGTTTAAATCCCGGACGAGCCCAATTTTGATACCAAAATATCGAAAAGCAACTTTTCCCCATTCGTTTTTTGGATAGGGATTGTTAATACCTTTTTATTTTTAAATTAGTAGATCTTTACAAACCCCCAATTCATAAAAGGCCCCAAAGAATATCCCCATGTAAAAAACTTTCAAATTTTGGGGAAAAGCATCATTTAAATACGGCCAAAAATTGAATCCGAAAAAAAAAAATATAAACATTAAGATTTCCCAAAAATTCAAAAAAAATTTTAAAAACGCACCCTTTAACATCCCATGGGCCTTTGCTGTTAAAAAGACGACTATTAAAAAAAACTAAACCTCTACACGAAATCACAAATGATTTTCCTATAAACGTCGTCAAACCCCAAAAAACCAATTTTTTATCCAATTATTCGAAAAGCATACTTTTTCCATCTTAGGTTGGCATTTTTAAAAATATTTTTTCTTTAAAATTAGTACCTCTTCAAAACATTTCCCCTTCATTATAAACCAATTTGGGATCAATAAAGTAACCAAATGAAATTTTGGGGAATGCATCACTTTACAATTCGGCAACATAAACTTTAATTCGGGCAAAAAATCTATACATTTAGGTTCCCCAAAAATTTTTAAATTAAAAATTTTAATTGGGATCCCCTTTAAGATTTAAAATGCCCCTTTTTAAAGGTCCTTCCAACCCCCAAATTTTATCTCGTTCATGCTCAAATTGCTGCTGCTTTTGGTGGAACCCTATCAAATTTA
>JAXDRA010001199.1:0-13568 GCA_034190875.2 Urechis unicinctus
TATCAATATATTCTACATAAAACAAACACTCATCTCGAAACCAATAAATTATCAAGCGATTCGACATAACACCAATATTCTGCGATGCATGATGATAGCTTCTTTGTAAATAGGCCAGGACAAGAGAAGAAGCCATTCCCATAACGCGATTGCAAATATTGCGCATATTCCTGGCGTCAGTCTCAGTACTACGGCAACGTTGTAACCCTGTTTATATCATAATTTTTAAAATGTATGTTGATAGAACAATAGCTGTTATGATGAGTGGATATTCCTTGTCATCGATTTGGTGCTAAATAACCTGGAATTTACTATGAGACATCGGAAGTTTATGTGATGAATTGCACAGTGTCATGCAAATTACGATGGATAGGATCGTTAGAGTGATGCATTGAAGCAAAACCTGGTGTAATAAGCTGTGATGAGCTAACTTGTCAGGCCAGCATGGAACTGATGTTAATAAGGGCAGTGGCATTTTTGTACTGGACAAAAATACCTTGAAATACGTGAAAACTGTTTCACGAGGAGCGCCAGTTCTGAACTGTTTTGGTTTGATTGAGAGATGCGTTATTGGTTGGTTAAGATTAGCTAACGCATAGCGCCCATTAAGAAGGCCACGCACCATTTCCATCATATGCATTATACCTACTTAACAACTCCAATACAGAGTTCATATTCGATATTGCCACCAGTACAGTTACCGATATACCTTCATTGTTTTTTATGCATGACATTGTCCCAGATCAGTCAGGCTGATTGCAATTTCCTCTATAGCCAGGTTGCTCATTATTGCTATATCTTACACAGTGTCCGAGCCACAGTCCGCTATAGACAATGGTCCGCGTATTGAGTTTGCAGATGATTAATAATTAATCGGAGAGCAGTTTCATCATCATGGTTTGATCGCTAATTGCAGGGATTTTGCAGATGTTCGCGAACACGAGTATTGATGCAAAAGCACACATATGCCAGAAATGTCGGCATTAAAACATCAGTTAGTAATTGACCATAATGGCGCAAAATGTCGTCAAAACACCATCGTGCAAACCTACTAACTGGCGTCAATGAAGGTCACATCTAGACAGACGTTTATGTCAGGGTAAGCTATGTTACGTAGATATTGTTGAAGTGACGGTACACAAAATTAAAGTCGTAAGTTAGTAGTGTGAGCAAGGTGCCCCAATCACAGACAAGGTGGTGCGATTGTTATCCCTATTCTGCTTGGTATGGAAATTATGCCAGAATCGTTGCGTGTGAGATGTTTGCATACTTACGTCTGCAGCTGAGCCGAGCAAGCCTATCTCTCGGGGACGCATTAAGAGGGATGTTTCTGATATATCTAGACCAGTTCTGTTCTGTTGCAATGTTTATAAGCGAGCATTGGGAGAATGACAAACTTGGTTCACACGGAGATATCAATACTGCTTAGGAGCCAATCAAACATTACAAAGCGTTTTTTGGCAGACATCCCCATCCCCCCCCCCATAACATTCCAGAACACTAGACCAGACCACCCCAATAACGCGTCCCAACACTAACCCATATACCCCCACCCCCGTCGATTATTTTTTCAATGGCCACTTATGATTATGGCCACGTTGATCTGACCTAGCGGTCATATTAGCGCAGTAATTGTTAGCTATTGAGTACAAGCGAGTGCTCAAAAATTAATGCGGCATCTCCCCTGTGTTGACATTGTCGTCCAACTTACTCGAGCCCCAATGAAGGCTGTAATGGTCTTATGGCCCGCAGAGGTACCATAAAGATATGACATGTATTTTATCGCAGAGCATCGGATTATGACTTTAATCTTGCATTACGAGTGTAGGCGTGTAAACATTATTGGATGAATACCATTTAAAAACCCAGCCGATTCACTGCAGGTTCCTTGTGCCGTCCATGCGGGGTATGCGGTGGATGTGGACAGGTCTGTGGCGTTAGTGCCCCACGGGGGAGCTGCTAGCTGGAAGAAGGCCATACCCCACGTCTCGTTAGCCAGTATCACGATGAAGACGCTGATAATGTTCAGGAAGAATCCAACCTTCAACTGCACAAATAGCACCAATTTCAATGTCAATATTTACAAAAGCAAACGCAACAAATGCAACAGCAACAACTTCAGCACCAGAAACAATTACAATAACAATAATTACAAAAGTTATAATAGCAGCTGATCAGATGTGATAATTTCTATTTACACCAACATTAAATACGTCAAGGATCCCAAGTGTGTAGCCCATCGCTATTAAGTATATGAGTGATTACTTTACACATCGACTGAAGGGATTTTTCCCCTCTTTTTCTGTGGATATTCTATTGCAGACATATTTACTATTTCCTTAAAGTTGACGATTCACAATAAGCTTCCGGTAACATCTGCGGACATTCTGTGAGTGCTTAACACTGGGCATTCCTCATATCTCGAGGTTTTGCGTGTCATCTCATAATATTTTATTGAGCTTTTCCAGACGTGGAACTGCTAATTCCATAGAGCATTGTTCTTAGGATTACAAAATATACATTTATTAAAGAGGTTTTGAAGATCGGAAAAACATCGTTTTAACAAATACTTTCATGTGTAGTAGATGCAATTGCAATTTCGTATAAAACAACTTGGACCATATTGCTATCATTCTAAACCAGTCTTATTTACTTTAAAGATAATGACTTAAGTTCTTTGTCCCGCATGTCGGACAACCATACCCCGGCAAATGGCAAATGGGTGTTTCCCCAAATGGCTCACAGGTTTAAGGTCATGCATGGCTGAGTGTACGTTTTCCTGGAACTATGAACATCAGGGTAGTTCATTTGTTATTTGGTGTAGCTACCTTGTTTCATAAGGAACATTGCCATCCAAAAATTTTCCCAAAAGGATTTACCTTGAACAAGAAGTTCTTAAGTAACTCAGAGATCATAACGGGCTAATTTTAAGAGGAAAAGCAGCCATTAACATCAGAAAAGTCCATGTGTAACTTTTGGGCATCTTACATGCTTAATATGGAAACGTGTGCTCAAAAATTATTCTCGATTGGATTTACAAAGTACAAAAGTTGTTTCTTAAATAACTCAGGTGTCAAAGGTCATGAGGGGCTGATTTGGGGTGTGCAAGGTACCATTAACGTCTGAGCGGTCAAAGTTCAATTTGAGAGAGCCAGATGGCTGTGAAAGGAAATGTGTCCTCACATTGGACAAGATATTGCTAGGTACGAAAACTTGTCATCAAAAGTTTGCAAAGGTACGGACGGACGAACAGATGAACGCCTGATAAAATGTGCATGATAAGGTCAGCTACAAATGCGCCTCTGGGGTCGTTTTTCTCAATAATGCAGTTATTCGTTCATTGAACCTGAGGTTCATATATAGCCCACACCATGCACTATATGGAGCTTAAACAACACTGAGGATGATCACGAGAATACCACGATAAGCAACTATACATTAACCAGCATCATATTGTTCCAGTTGGCTCACCATTTGCAGGACTGTGACCCTACCGAAGGAGAAGGCCACGGCACTGGAGGCGGACGATACAGGGAGCATGAAGGCGAAGGAAGAGGCCACACAGACGGGGAACATGAGGTAGAGAGGGTTGTACTCCAGCTGGTCACTCTACACACACGCCAAGAGGTCCAGCTGAGGAATAACTAGTATACTACTATGTCAACGCCTTCTAGTATTATACATACAATTGGCGCTTAATCACACATAGATATTTGTAGTGACTTGTTTAAGCATTTGTTTCATATGTTTTTTCAGCCATGAGGTTGATTCTGAGGACGACCACTCACCAGACTGATCATGATCGGCATAAAGATGGCGCAGGCGGCCATGTTGGATAAGACCTCGGTGATGAAAGAGACGGAGACACCAAGAACGAGCACAAGCAGCCATCCGGGCATGTTTCCCATTCCCGCCAGGCACTCACCAAGCCAATCAGACAATCCCGAGGACTGATGTCGTATTTGGACAAAGTATGAAACACAATTCAAATAGAGTACTGACATAGCACCTGCCACCGGCCACAGACGATTCATTTGTGTTGATTTACCTTTCCAAGAGCGACCTTTCTTTACGGAATGTACATTGGCGACATTTATATATTCTATCTGATGATATATGAAGCAGAGACTAAAATGTGAAAATAACCTGATGCAATACTCACCTCATTCACAATACAACTCGCACGAAAATGCAGTAAACATATTGCAACATGTATTACTGGTTAGCTTAAGTTCCAAAGGAGTGTTCAAGCATAATTTGTACAAGATTGTAATTAACATGTTGCATTGCAATTATTGTTATGTTTGTTGATATGATAATGATTGAGCCTCTCATGTCCTTCCTCCTCACAACAACTGCTCATGTAGTACTGTAACGTAAGTTGAAGAACGTACGCTGCAGGCGGCGGCCAGCGCATTCCCACCACCTGTCAATAGCACCACCCCCCATGGCATCTTCTGAGTCACGCTCCTCCACTCCAAAATACTCTTTCTCTCAGTCCCTAGCAGAAACAACAGCCAAGCAAGCAATGTTATTGTAGAATAAAGCAAGCAAACAACGGCAATACTGAATACCACAAACAAACAACGACAGTGCCTCTCCATAACCGCATTCCACCTTGAGGAACGTAACCACTACAATTCTATACGTTCCATGATTGGGCAATTTCACTATCACATTGAAGTGTAACCTGAGCACGTGGGCTGCTCCATGGGAGTGACGAACAGGATGGTGACAATAAGCATGGCTGGCATAGCATCCCCAGTGTACCTGTATCAACACTTATTGCGGCAACGTCGAATGCGTATATCACTAACATCTACAACTTAAGCATTATTGGTAAAAGTTGGGTCAAATTCATGTATTCATCAAGCATAAGTTATGCTAGTGTTAAGTTCAGCAAATTGTATATTTTGTTTTGCAAAACACTCAACATGACCATCCATTGTCTGCCCAATCAAGTCAACATTATCATTCATTTCATGCACAATAAAGGCAATATTATCATTCACTTTCCACTCAAGCCTCAATATCTACCAGTGACAAACAAATAATGTACAAATCATAAGGCTAAGTCAAACAAACGCTCAAATAAGTGGTTCTATTAATCAGTCAAGATAGTTTCAGCCAGCTCATTGAACTCTTAAGAAAAGTTATGGTTAAATCTGGCTGCATGGGAACAATATGTAAATATTGTAGTTAAACCATTGGCAGGGCACATATGGGCCAACCAGTCTTCCTTCACTGGCCAACCATCTTTGTTACATCTTTGTAAAAAGCCAACCAGCATCGTCATGTAAGCAATCATTCTCGTTCAACATCATTGCCGAGATGCGCGACCATGTCAATCTTGAAATCACCTACCCAGAGCTCTATAATTAGTCTGTTCTTATAAAAGTACTTACCCTGGTTTGAAGAGAACCTCCCACCCGGGTATGAATCCTGGGGACCGGAAGGACCACAAGAGAACGAGTACGATGAACATGACCGCCACCACGCCCTCGGCCCAGCTGATATCATTCATGGTGGATGACAATCATCCGCTATCAACACTTCATATATTTCGGAAACCTGGCTTATTTATCCGGGACAGAATCATACTCTGTTTCGTTTTATTTAGTATGCATCATCCTATTTTGAATCTCGTCTCAACCATGACATATGAGCTTTGCAAGGCAATTAAGAAAATTTTAAACACTATCTATTGCATTGAAGTGGATGAAAATGACCTAATGTTAGGAAGCTCCCTGTATTTCTGTCGTATTGCAGTTTGCAATGACCCTTCATTCTCTGTCCATTTAGCATCTCGCCGCCTTATATATCAGCAACAATCAGTTATAATTCCATTTTATTTTGTACAAACAAATTGGTTTTCAAATACATAACGCATACGACCCAGTTTGTAACATGTCAAAACAACATATACCATCCAAGCTGTGTTAATCCACTGTGATAAATATGTCCGCCCAACTGCTCCGTGATACGGTTTCTAGTACATTTTGCTGGTTAAAACTTAAAATGCAACAACAACACAACAACAACATTACTCGTCACGTGATAAGTTTATTACAGTACCTGCATCCTATTTAATATAAGTAGAGCCAGTGGTAAGCCATTATCAAGGGGACGGAATATACCATCCAGCTGGCGAACTGTGCTGGTGAGTTCGTCCCCAACCTTCTCCTCCATAATCTACAAGGTGACAAATACCTTCAAGCCCGATGGTTTTAACAGACGAACTGGGGACACGGCTGACACAGATAACAGTGTATCTCACTGCGCGTGGGAAATCACCAGTACAGTACTGTATATTGTTACCATACATAGAAAGGGATATAGTTTGACAGCATCATGGCTGTCAGTGCCTGTGGGTCTTCCAATGCGTTTATGTAATTTATTCTGGCATGCATCAATCCACAACTCCTTAGCGTCCATGTAACGTCAGTAGCATTGATTTTTGTGCTCTGAGAGACATTATGTATGATGCTGCGGAATATACGCACATGCGAAAACGGGAGGAAAGCCCACTCAGGAGAACTTCGGTACGAGGCAGCATTGCCGGCCACAAAACAGGACTCATATTATTCTTTTTGAGACATGCTACTAAATGTTTCTTCAAAATCATCACAAACGAGAATAAGTCAGTAAAACCGACTATGGTCGATGCAGTTTTAGACATTCGTAACAATACTTTCGTTAATTTGCAGACTTAAAGAAGTTACTCAAACTTCAAAAAACGCTCACTGGTCCGCTTTTTTCATGCTGATATTTGTAGGCGTGACAGTTAGTCACGCGATCCCGCCCACTCTGGCGGCGAATGAAATCGACAGCGTCATAGCTGCAGCAAAGTCGTCGATTTTCTTTGCCCTGTCGCTTCCGATTCTGCTCGTTTCTAATACCTCGTCTGTCGCTGTGGCTTCTAATGATTTGCTAAGCATATCAACAGACACAGATAGTGTTGAAATTACCAGTCATTCAACGCCCAAAGCTTTGAAACCAATTTGCTGTATTGTCCAAAATTCCACGCCAACGTTACCTCAGTTTATAGTTGATATCTGGGACACTATTGGTCCCGCATGGGGTAGAATCGATCTTTTGTCGCGTTTTCTTTAGTTAGATTTCAGTCTCTCACCAATGGAGCTGTTTGCCGAAAGCGTAGATGATGGTGAGTGCCAGGAGCAAAGACGATTATATGGCTAGCAACACCAAGAAACCCCCCAGGAACATCATGATGGTCTCCTGAGCAGGCATCATAAGGTAAATATATATTTATACTTATTTATATATAAATACATATATGCATATATATTTGTATATCTATGCTTATAAATATAGATTTTTATATCTATGTATGTATATGTATATATAGATAAATAATATTATTTATATATGAAATATATATAGAGAGATATATATATGTATATCTATACATATAAATATATATATACATAGATATATTGATATTTATATATATAAACACCCCCCTATATCTAGATTTTATATCTATATATGTACATGTATATCTATATATAACCTATAAATAGAGGAGATATATATACATCTAGATATAGATAGAGATATAAAACATATCTCTCTAGATATATATATATGCATATATATATATACATACATATATATATATAGATATATATATATACAACAAATATCTATATCTCCCTATATATATATATATTTAGATATATCTACATGTACATATATCTTTTATATCTCTCTACCTCTCTTTTTTCTCTCTCTCTCTCTATATATCTCTATATCTATATCTATCTCTCTATCTCTATATATATATATATATATATGTATGTGTTATATATATATATGTTGGTCCCCTTTTATACGGACCCCCTCTGGACCGGCCACTCAGCGTATCCGACCCCTTTTCCAGGTACAGCAGCAGATAGCCGAAATATTGCCTCTCAGACCTGAGCCGCTATCTGTATGTAGATAGCGGCTCAGGTCTGAAGCGGGACGTCGCTCGGTCGAGGCTCAGCGGCCGTAAGTGGTTCACGCTCGGAACCGAACGCATGTGCTGTACCTTCTGGATGGTTCATCTGTTTAAACGTACCTGATGCCAGTCGTCAAAAGTACCATGCTTAGAAATGCAACAGGGTGTAAGTATGACCTGTCACACGGCAGCAGCTTCTAGCCGCATGACCTCTTGATGCCCTGTAATGGTCACCATTCCGCAAGAGGTACTGTTCTTCGAAGATTTAATCTTCACTTCAATAACGATAATGCTTTGCTACCAATGTTTTGTGGTAATCCACTGAATAACGGGGGAAGTCAGTGTGTGATAAAAAGTTGTATACAATTTGCCATCTATTTTTCTATTTTGCGATGGCCACTCATCAACTGTAGGCATAATAACGAGCACGCTTACTGCGAATTTAACGAAAACATACACACGTATAAAGGTCAACTGTACAACTGCCAGCATAGAGTTTATGCGAGTTGCTCAGCCTTGACACCTGTGATCAGAAATCGGTGGTCAAGAAAGACAACATGCTGGCAATGACTTGTCGGCCAAGGTGACGCTTCTCCTCTGCGCTTGATGTATCAAGTTAACGACGATATAACACAACACAAGGAACTATCAGAAGGTTAAATTATTCAGAAAGTTCTGAAACATCGTTTATGCAACATCTAATGAAGGCTTGAAGGAAATGTATAAGTGAGCAGAGTCGTGGATGGTTCAGTGGGTGAGAGTCCTGTCACCAATTAGCCCGATCGGAATGGTCAGTAATCAATTAATTAGAAAGTTATGTAGATGGAATTAGTTTTATTTAACCAAATATATCAGTCTATGCTGTAATCATACATATGATGCTGTGACTAAGTTTGAATATCACCCCTCATTCCTGACAGGACTCAGCAGCAAGCATCAGCTGAAGATATGCCTTATCAAATGGAGCTAGCCCTAGTATCAGGTTTATGTCATAAATAATAATAATTGACTTAAACTCCAAGTTTGGATTGGTTTATTATTGTAGATGTGGTTCTCCTTGTAACTTTTGTGAATAGTTTGCCATTTCCATACCATATTCCTTATTTATATGCATGATCTTCCACTTCATTAATACAAGCAAATGTCATAAGAATCAGAGAAAGGATGATGTTAGTCCAGTCTCAGAATTAATAGATCGCCTCTTAAGTACGCCCTGCCTCACATTTCATACTTAAAAGCCCAAACAAAGAAGTAGACACCGACGCAATAAATTGCATCAGTTATAACATGTGAAATATCAGTTTCAAGAAAAATGCCCAGAAGACACACTGATTCAATAATCATAAAAGTCATTATGGAAAACACTCTTTCAGGCAGTCCTTGAATATCATAATGTCCCATTTTGTGCGATATATTACCTATATTATATATATCATTGCGTGTAATATGAGAGGACTAACATCATCCTCTCTGATTCTTATGACTTTGGCTCAATCCTGCTAGCTCCTTATCATTTGAATTTCTACTGTCGGTTTATGGTATATATAGACTAATGTTGCTTATACTCACCAGCGGTAGTAGATATCTACCAGGGATCGACGAAATAGCAGCAGATGTGCTCCATAAAAGAATATTGGCCGAGTCTATCAGCTTCAGCTGACGCCCTGATTCTGATTTAACTCCGTGTTTCTACCATCGATGAAGGAGATAACAATTTGTTCCGCGGAGGTTCTCTTTATGGGTGCTCCTTAGAAATATCGGCGTTGTGACTAATGCAATTGAATGGGTACAAGTCCTATGTTCATTATAACGTCTATTTTATTACAGCATACTTCTAAATGATAAAGAACCAAAGTGGAGGTCTATTACTCATAATTATGCCTCACGCGCATCACTGTCAGTCTGGTTATGTACCTCTTTTGTTGGGAATGCAACAAACCTAAAAGCTTCAACCTTACGTACCAGGCTCTCCGACTAAAACCACTTACTTGATATACATATATCACTCTTAGTGTCTCAGAACCTAACTACAAAGAATGCATACAACAGACTGAGTAAACATTGATCCGATGTAAAATTAATCCATAATTACTGGATACATATATATATATATATATATATATATATATATATATATATATATATATATATATATATATATATATATATATATATATATATATATATATATATATATATATATATATATATATCTCTATATATATATATATATATATATATATATATATATATATATATATATATATATATATATGTTGGTCCCCTTTTTACGGACCCCCTCTGGACCGGCCACTCAGCGTATCCGACCCCTTTTCCAGGTACAGCAGCAGATAGCCGAAATATTGCCTCTCAGACCTGAGCCGCTATCTGTATGTAGATAGCGGCTCAGGTCTGAAGCGGGACGTCGCTCGGTCGAGGCTCAGCGGCCGTAAGTGGTTCACGCTCGGAACCGAACGCATGTGCTGTACCTTCTGGATGGTTCATCTGTTTTTAAACGTACCTGATGCCAGTCGTCAAAAGTACCATGCTTAGAAATGCAACAGGGTGTAAGTATGACCTGTCACACGGCAGCAGCTTCTAGCCGCATGACCTCTTGATGCCCTGTAATGGTCACCATTCCGCAAGAGGTACTGTTCTTCGAAGATTTAATCTTCACTTCAATAACGATAATGCTTTGCTACCAATGTTTTGTGGTAATCCACTGAATAACGGGGGAAGTCAGTGTGTGATAAAAAGTTGTATACAATTTGCCATCTATTTTTCTATTTTGCGATGGCCACTCATCAACTGTAGGCATAATAACGAGCACGCTTACTGCGAATTTAACGAAAACATACACACGTATAAAGGTCAACTGTACAACTGCCAGCATAGAGTTTATGCGAGTTGCTCAGCCTTGACACCTGTGATCAGAAATCGGTGGTCAAGAAAGACAACATGCTGGCAATGACTTGTCGGCCAAGGTGACGCTTCTCCTCTGCGCTTGATGTATCAAGTTAACGACGATATAACACAACACAAGGAACTATCAGAAGGTTAAATTATTCAGAAAGTTCTGAAACATCGTTTATGCAACATCTAATGAAGGCTTGAAGGAAATGTATAAGTGAGCAGAGTCGTGGATGGTTCAGTGGGTGAGAGTCCTGTCACCAATTAGCCCGATCGGAATGGTCAGTAATCAATTAATTAGAAAGTTATGTAGATGGAATTAGTTTTATTTAACCAAATATATCAGTCTATGCTGTAATCATACATATGATGCTGTGACTAAGTTTGAATATCACCCCTCAATTCCTGACAGGACTCAGCAGCAAGCATCAGCTGAAGATATGCCTTATCAAATGGAGCTAGCCCTAGTATCAGGTTTATGTCATAAATAATAATAATTGACTTAAACTCCAAGTTTGGATTGGTTTATTATTGTAGATGTGGTTCTCCTTGTAACTTTTGTGAATAGTTGCCATTTCCATACCATATTCCTTATTTATATGCATGATCTTCCACTTCATTAATACAAGCAAATGTCATAAGAATCAGAGAAAGGATGATGTTAGTCCAGTCTCAGAATTAATAGATCGCCTCTTAAGTACGCCCTGCCTCACATTTCATACTTAAAAGCCCAAACAAAGAAGTAGACACCGACGCAATAAATTGCATCAGTTATAACATGTGAAATATCAGTTTCAAGAAAAATGCCCAGAAGACACACTGATTCAATAATCATAAAAGTCATTATGGAAAACACTCTTTCAGGCAGTCCTTGAATATCATAATGTCCCATTTTGTGCGATATATTACCTATATTATATATATCATTGCGTGTAATATGAGAGGACTAACATCATCCTCTCTGATTCTTATGACTTTGGCTCAATCCTGCTAGCTCCTTATCATTTGAATTTCTACTGTCGGTTTATGGTATATATAGACTAATGTTGCTTATACTCACCAGCGGTAGTAGATATCTACCAGGGATCGACGAAATAGCAGCAGATGTGCTCCATAAAAGAATATTGGCCGAGTCTATCAGCTTCAGCTGACGCCCTGATTCTGATTTTAACTCCGTGTTTCTACCATCGATGAAGGAGATAACAATTTGTTCCGCGGAGGTTCTCTTTATGGGTGCTCCTTAGAAATATCGGCGTTGTGACTAATGCAATTGAATGGGTACAAGTCCTATGTTCATTATAACGTCTATTTTATTACAGCATACTTCTAAATGATAAAGAACCAAAGTGGAGGTCTATTACTCATAATTATGCCTCACGCGCATCACTGTCAGTCTGGTTATGTACCTCTTTTGTTGGGAATGCAACAAACCTAAAAGCTTCAACCTTACGTACCAGGCTCTCCGACTAAAACCACTTACTTGATATACATATATCACTCTTAGTGTCTCAGAACCTAACTACAAAGAATGCATACAACAGACTGAGTAAACATTGATCCGATGTAAAATTAATCCATAATTACTGGATACATATATATATATATATATATATATATATATATATATATATATATATATATATATATATATATATATATATATATATATATATATATATATATATATATATATATATCTATATATATCTATCTCTATATATATATATATATATATATATATATATATCTATATATATATATATATGTATGTATATATAGTATATATATGTTATATGGTCCCCCCTTTTATACGGACCCCCTCTGGACCGGCCACTCAGCGTATCCGACCCCTTTTCCAGGTACAGCAGCAGATAGCCGAAATATTGCCTCTCAGACCTGAGCCGCTATCTGTATGTAGATAGCGGCTCAGGTCTGAAGCGGGACGTCGCTCGGTCGAGGCTCAGCGGCCGTAAGTGGTTCACGCTCGGAACCGAACGCATGTGCTGTACCTTCTGGATGGTTCATCTGTTTTAAACGTACCTGATGCCAGTCGTCAAAAGTACCATGCTTAGAAATGCAACAGGGTGTAAGTATGACCTGTCACACGGCAGCAGCTTCTAGCCGCATGACCTCTTGATGCCCTGTAATGGTCACCATTCCGCAAGAGGTACTGTTCTTCGAAGATTTAATCTTCACTTCAATAACGATAATGCTTTGCTACCAATGTTTTGTGGTAATCCACTGAATAACGGGGGAAGTCAGTGTGTGTGATAAAAAGTTGTATACAATTTGCCATCTATTTTTCTATTTTGCGATGGCCACTCATCAACTGTAGGCATAATAACGAGCACGCTTACTGCGAATTTAACGAAAACATACACACGTATAAAGGTCAACTGTACAACTGCCAGCATAGAGTTTATGCGAGTTGCTCAGCCTTGACACCTGTGATCAGAAATCGGTGGTCAAGAAAGACAACATGCTGGCAATGACTTGTCGGCCAAGGTGACGCTTCTCCTCTGCGCTTGATGTATCAAGTTAACGACGATATAACACAACACAAGGAACTATCAGAAGGTTAAATTATTCAGAAAGTTCTGAAACATCGTTTATGCAACATCTAATGAAGGCTTGAAGGAAATGTATAAGTGAGCAGAGTCGTGGATGGTTCAGTGGGTGAGAGTCCTGTCACCAA
>JAXDRA010001202.1:0-10161 GCA_034190875.2 Urechis unicinctus
AACAGCGGCAATAGCGGAGTGATATCATGAAGTACATTCATTGAGCCATAACAACGAACAGCGGACTATAGCGGAGTGATATCATGAAGTACATTCATGAAGTCATAAAAAAGAACAGCGACAATAGCCGCGTGATGTAATGAAGTACATTCGTTGAGCCGTAAATACGAACAGCGGCAATCGCTGAGTGATATCATGAAGTACATTCATTGAGCCATAACAAAGAACAGCGGCAATAGCGGAGTGATGATATGAACGAACAGCGGCAATAGCGGAGTGATATCATGAAGTACATTCATTGAACCATAACAACGAACAGCGGCAATAGCGGAGTGATATCATGAAGTACATTCATTGAACCATAACAACGAACAGCGGCAATAGCGGAGTGATATCATGAAGTACATTCATTGAGCCATAACAACGAACAGCGGCAATAGCGGAGTGATATATGAAGTACATTCATTGAACCATAACAAACGAACAGCGGCAATAGCGGAGTGATATCATGAAGTACATTCATTGAGCCATAACAACGAACAGCGGCAATAGCGGAGAGTGATATCATGAAGTACATTCATTGAGCCATAACAAACGAACAGCGGCAATAGCGGAGTGATATAATGAAGTACATTCATTGAGCCCATAACAACGAACAGCGGCAATAGCGGAGTGATATAATGAAGTACATTCATTGAGCCATAACAACGAACAGCGGCAGCGGAGTGAATGAAGTAATTCATTGAGCCATAAGCGAACAGCGGATAGCGGAGTGATATAATGAAGTACATTCATTTGAACCAAACAACGAACAGCGGCAATAGCGGGAGTGATATAATGAAGTACATTCATTGAGCCATAACAACGAACAGCGGCAATAGCGGAGTGATATAATGAAGTACATTCATTGAGCCATAACAACGAACAGCGGCAATAGCGGAGTGATATCATGAAGTACATTCATTGAGCCATAACAACGACAGCGGCAATAGCGGAGTGATATAATGAAGTACATTCATTGAACCATAACAACGAACGAACAGCGGCAATAGCGGAGTGATATAATGAAGTACATTCATTGAGCCATAACAACGAACAGCGGCAATAGCGGAGTGATATAATGAAGTACATTCATTGAGCCATAACAACGAACAGCGGCAATAGCGGAGTGATATAATGAAGTACATTCATTGAGCCATAACAACGAACAGCGGCAATAGCGGAGTGATATAATGAAGTACATTCATTGACCATAACAACGAACAGCGGCAATAGCGGAGTGATATCATGAAGTACATTCATTGAGCCATAACAACGAACAGCGGCAATAGCGGAGTGATATCATGAAGTACATTCATTGAACCATAACAACGAACAGCGGCAATAGCGGAGTGATATAATGAAGTACATTCATTGAGCCATAACAACGAACAGCGGCAATAGCGGAGTGATATAATGAAGTACATTCATTGAACCATAACAACGAACAGCGGCAATAGCGGAGTGATATCATGAAGTACATTCATTGAGCCATAACAACGAACAGCGGCAATAGCGGAGTGATATAATGAAGTACATTCATTGAGCCATAACAACGAACAGCGGCAATAGCGGAGTGATATAATGAAGTACATTCATTGAGCCATAACAACGAACAGCGGCAATAGCGCGAGTGATATCATGAGTACATTCATTGAGCCATAAACAACGAACAGCGCAAATAGCGGAGTGATATAATGAAGTACATTCATTGAGCCATAACAACGAACAGCGGCAATAGCGGAGTGATATCATGAAGTACATTCATTGAGCCATAACAACGAACAGCGGCAATAGCGGGAGTGTGATAATGAAGTACATTCATTCATTGAACCATAACAACGAACAGCGGCAATAGCGGAGTGATATCATGAAGTACATTCATTGAGCCATAACAACGAACAGCGGCAATAGCGGAGTGATATCATGAAGTACATTCATTGAGCCATAACAAACGAACAGCGGCAATAGCGGAGTGATATAATGAAGTACATTCATTGAGCCATAACAACGAACAGCGGCAATAGCGGAGTGATATCATGAAGTACATTCATTGAGCCATAACAACGAACAGCGGCATATAGCGGAGTGATATCATGAAGTACATTCATTGAGCCATAACAACGAACAGCGGCAATAGCGGAGTGATATCATGAAGTACATTCATTGAGCCATAACAACGAACAGCGGCAATAGCGGAGTGATATCATGAAGTACATTCATTGAGCCATAACAACGAACAGCGGCAATAGCGGAGTGATATCATGAAGTACATTCATTGAGCCATAACAACGAACAGCGGCAATAGCGGAGTGATATAATGAAGTACATTCATTGAGCCATAACAACGAACAGCGGCAATAGCGGAGTGATATCATGAAGTACATTCATTGAGCCATAACAACGAACAGCGGCAATAGCGGAGTGATATAATAAAGTACATTCATTGTACCATAAAACGAACAGCAGCAATAGCGGAGTGACATCATGAAGTACATTTATTGAGCCATAACAATGAAGAGCGGAAATAGCGGAGTGATATAATCAAGTACATTCATTGAACCATAACAACGAACAGCAGCAATAGCGTAGTGATATAATGATGTACATTCATGAAGTCATAAAAAAGAACAGCGACAATAGCCGCGTGATGTAATGAAGTACATTCGTTGAGCCGTAAATACGAACAGCGGCAATCGCTGAGTGATATCATGAAGTACATTCATTGAGCCATAACAAAGAACAGCGGCTATAGCGGAGTGATATAATGAAGTACATTCATTGAGCCATAACAACGAACAGCGGCAATAGCGGAGTGAGTGATATATCATGAAGTACATTCATTGAGCCATAACAACGAACAGCGGCAATAGCGGAGTGATATAATGAAGTACATTCATTGAGCCATAACAACGAACAGCGGCAATAGCGGAGTGATATCATGAAGTACATTCATTGAGCCATAACAACGAACAGCGGCAATAGCGGAGTGATATAATGAAGTACATTCATTGAGCCATAACAACGAACAGCGGCAATAGCGGAGTGATATAATGAAGTACATTCATTGAGCCATAACAACGAACAGCGGCAATAGCGGAGTGATATCATGAAGTACATTCATTGAACCATAACAACGAACAGCGGCTATAGCGGAGTGATATCATGAAGTACATTCATTGAGCCATAACAACGAACAGCGGCAATAGCGGAGTGATATCATGAAGTACATTCATTGAGCCATAACAACGAACAGCGGCAATAGCGGAGTGATATAATGAAGTACATTCATTGAGCCATAACAACGAACAGCGGCAATAGCGGAGTGATATCATGAAGTACATTCATTGAGCCATAACAACGAACAGCGGCAATAGCGGAGTGATATAATGAAGTACATTCATTGAGCCATAACAACGAACAGCGGCAATAGCGGAGTGATATCATGAAGTACATTCATTGAGCCATAACAACGAACAGCGGCAATAGCGGAGTGATATCATGAAGTACATTCATTGAACCATAACAACGAACAGCGGCAATAGCGGAGTGATATCATGAAGTACATTCATTGAGCCATAACAACGAACAGCGGCAATAGCGGAGTGATATAATGAAGTACATTCATTGAGCCATAACAACGAACAGCGGCAATAGCGGAGTGATATATATAATGAAGTACATTCATTGAGCCATAACAACGAACAGCGGCAATAGCGGAGTGATATATGAAGTACATTCATTGAGCCATAACAACGAACAGCGGCAATAGCGGAGTGATATAATGAAGTACATTCATTGAGCCATAACAACAACGAACAGCGGCAATAGCGGAGTGATATCATGAAAGTACATTCATTGAGCCATAACAACGAACAGCGGCAAATATAGGAGTGATATCATGAAGTACATTCATTGAGCCATAACAACGAACAGCGGCAATAGCGGAGTGATATAATGAAGTACATTCATTGAGCCATAACAACGAACGAACAGCGGCAATAGCGGGAGTGATGATCATGAAGTACATTCATTGAGCCATAACAACGAACAGCGGCAATAGCGGAGTGATATAATGAAGTACATTCATTGAGCCATAACAACGAACAGCGGCAATAGCGGAGTGATATCATGAAGTACATTCATTGAGCCATAACAACGAACAGCGGCAATAGCGGAGTGATGATATGATGAAGTACATTCATTGAGCCATAACAACGAACAGCGGCAATAGCGGAGTGATGATATAATGAAGTACATTCATTGAGCCATAACAACGAACAGCGGCAATAGCGGAGTGATATAATGAAGTACATTCATTGAGCCATAACAACGAAACAGCGGCAATAGCGAACAGAGTGATATAATGAAGTACATTCATTGAGCCATAACAAAGAACAGCGGCAATAGCGGAGTGATATATGAAGTACATTCATTGAGCCATAACAACGAACAGCAGCGGCTATAGCGGAGTGATATCATGAAGTACATTCATTGAGCCATAACAACGAACAGCGGCAATAGTGGAGTGATATAATGAAGTACATTCATTGAGCCATAACAACGAACAGCGGCAATAGCGGAGTGATATCATGAAGTACATTCATTGAGCCATAACAACGAACAGCGGCAATAGCGGAGTAGTGATAATGAAGTACATTCATTGAGCCATAACAAAGAACAGCGGCTATAGCGGAGTGATATAATGAAGTACATTCATTGAGCCATAACAACGAACAGCGGCAATAGCGGAGTGATATAATGAAGTACATTCATTGAGCCATAACAACGAACAGCGGCTATAGCGGAGTGATATAATGAAGTACATTCATTGAGCCATAACAATGAACAGCGGCAATAGCGGAGTGATATAATGAAGTACATTCATTGAGCCATAACAAAGAACAGCGGCAATAAGCGGAGTGATATCATGAAGTACATTCATTGAACCATAACAACGAACAGCGGCAATAGCGGAGTGATGATATCATGAAGTACATTCATTGAGCCATAACAACGAACAGCGGCAATAGCGGAGTGATATCATGAAGTACATTCATTGAGCCATAACAACGAACAGCGGCAATAGCGGAGTGATATAATGAAGTACATTCATTGAGCCATAACAACGAACAGCGGCAATAGCGGAGTGATATCATGAAGTACATTCATTGAACCATAACAACGAACAGCGGCAATAGCGGAGTGATATCATGAAGTACATTCATTGAGCCATAACAACGAACAGCGGCAATAGCGGAGTGATATAATGAAGTACATTCATTGAGCCATAACAAACGAACAGCGGCAATAGCGGAGTGATATAATGAAGTACATTCATTGAACCATAACAACGAACAGCGGCAATAGCGGAGTGATATCATGAAGTACATTCATTGAGCCATAACAACGAACAGCGGCAATAGCGGAGTGATATATCATGAAGTACATTCATTGAGCCATAACAACGAACAGCGGCAATAGCGGAGTGATATAATGAAGTACATTCATTGAACCATAACAACGAACAGCGGCAATAGCGGAGTGATATCATGAAGTACATTCATTGAACCATAACAACGAACAGCAGCAATAGCGGAGTGATATAATGAAGTACATTCATTGAGCCATAACAAAGAACAGCGGCAATAGCGGAGTGATATCATGAAGTACATTCATTGAGCCATAACAACGAACAGCGGCAATAGCGGAGTGATATCATGAAGTACATTCATTGAACCATAACAACGAACAGCGGCAATAGCGGAGTGATATCATGAAGTACATTCATTGAGCCATAACAACGAACAGCGGCAATAGCGGAGTGATATAATGAAGTACATTCATTGAGCCATAAAACGAACGAACAGCGGCAATAGCGGAGTGATATAATGAAGTACATTCATTGAGCCATAACAAAGAACAGCGGCAATAGCGGAGTGATATCATGAAGTACATTCATTGAGCCCATAACAACGAACAGCGGCTATAGCGGAGTGATATATATGAAGTACATTCATTGAGCCATAACAACGAACAGCGGCAATAGCGGAGTGATATAATGAAGTACATTCATTGAGCCATAACAACGAACAGCGGCAATAGCGGAGTGATATCATGAAGTACATTCATTGAGCCATAACAACGAACAGCGCGGCAATAGCGGAGTGATATAATGAGTACATTCATTGAGCACCATAACAAAGAACAGCGGCTATAGCGGAGTGATATAATGAAGTACATTCATTGAGCCATAACAACGAACAGCGGCAATAGCGGAGTGATATAATGAAGTACATTCATTGAGCCATAACAACGAACAGCGGCAATAGCGGAGTGATGATATAATGAAGTACATTCATTGAGCCATAACAACGAACAGCGGCAATAGCGGAGTGAGTGATATAATGAAGTACATTCATTGAGCCATAACAAAGAACACAGCGGCTATAGCGGAGTGATATCATGAAGTACATTCATTGAGCCATAACAACGAACAGCGGCAATAGCGGAATGATATCATGAAGTACATTCATTGAGCCATAACAACGAACAGCGGCAATAGCGGAGTGATATCATGAAGTACATTCATTGAGCCATAACAACGAACAGCGGCAATAGCGGAGTGATATCATGAAGTACATTCATTGAGCCATAACAACGAACAGCGGCAATAGCGGAGTGATATCATGAAGTACATTCATTGAGCCATAATAACAACGAACAGCGGCAATAGCGGAGTGATATCATGAAGTACATTCATTGAGCCATAACAACGAACAGCGGCAATAGCGGAGTGATATAATGAAGTACATTCATTGAACCATAACAACGAACAGCGGCAATAGCGGAGTGATATCATGAAGTACATTCATTGAGCCATAACAACGAACAGCGGCAATAGCGGAGTGATATAATGAAGTACATTCATTGAGCCATAACACACGAACAGCGGCAATAGCGGAGTGATATCATGAAGTACATTCATTGAACCATAACAACGAACAGCGGCAATAGCGGAGTGATATCATGAAGTACATTCATGAACCCCATAACAACGAACAGCGGCAATAGCGGAGTGATATCATGAAGTACATTCATTGAGCCATAACAACGAACAGCGGCAATAGCGGAGTGATATAATGAAGTACATTCATTGAACCATAACAACGAACAGCGGCAATAGCGGAGTGATATCATGAAGTACATTCATTGAACCATAACAACGAACAGCGGCAATAGCGGAGTGATATAATGAAGTACATTCATTGAGCCATAACAACGAACAGCGGCAATAGCGGAGTGATATCATGAAGTACATTCATTGAGCCATAACAACGAACAGCGGCAATAGCGGAGTGATATCATGAAGTACATTCATTGAACCATAACAAAGAACAGCGGCAATATCGGAGTGATATCATGAAGTACATTCATTGAGCCATAACAACGAACAGCGGCAATAGCGGAGTGATATAATGAAGTACATTCATTGAGCCATAACAACGAACAGCGGCAATAGCGGAGTGATATAATGAAGTACATTCATGTAACCATAACAAAGAACAGCGGCAATAGCGGAGTGATATCATGAAGTACATTCATTGAGCCATAACAACGAACAGCGGCTATAGCGGAGTGATATAATGAAGTACATTCATTGAGCCATAACAACGAACAGCGGCAATAGTGGAGTGATATAATGAAGTACATTCATTGAGCCATAACAACGAACAGCGGCAATAGCCGAGTGATATCATGAAGTACATTCATTGAGCCATAACAACGAACAGCGGCAATAGCGGAGTGATATAATGAAGTACATTCATTGAGCCATAACAAAGAACAGCGGCTATAGCGGAGTGATATAATGAAGTACATTCATTGAGCCATAACAACGAACAGCGGCAATAGCGGAGTGATATAATGAAGTACATTCATTGAGCCATAACAACGAACAGCGGCAATAGCGGAGTGATAAATGAAGTACATTCATTGAGCCATAACAATGAACAGCGGCAATAGCGGAGTGATATAATGAAGTACATTCATTGAGCCATAACAAAGAACAGCGGCAATAGCGGAGTGATATCATGAAGTACATTCATTGAACCATAACAACGAACAGCGGCAATAGCGGAGTGATATAATGAAGTACATTCATTGAGCCATAACAACGAACAGCGGCAATAGCGGAGTGATATCATGAAGTACATTCATTGAGCCATAACAACGAACAGCGGCAATAGCGGAGTGATATAATGAAGTACATTCATTGAGCCATAACAACGAACAGCGGCAATAGCGGAGTGATATCATGAAGTACATTCATTGAACCATAACAACGAACACGAACAGCGGCAATAGCGGAGTGATATCATGAAGTACATTCATTGAACCATAACAACGAACAGCGGCAATAGCGGAGTGATATCATGAAGTACATTCATTGAGCCATAACAACGAACAGCGGCAATAGCGGAGTTATATCATGAAGTACATTCATTGAACCATAACAACGAACAGCGGCAATAGCGGAGTGATATCATGAAGTACATTCATTGAGCCATAACAACGAACAGCGGCAATAGCGGAGTGATATAATGAAGTACATTCATTGAGCCATAACAACGAACAGCGGCAATAGCGGAGTGATATAATAAAGTACATTCATTGAACCATAACAACGAACAGCGGCAATAGCGGAGTGATATCATGAAGTACATTCATTGAACCATAACAACGAACAGCGGCAATAGCGGAGTGATATCATGAAGTACATTCATTGAGCCATAACAACGAACAGCGGCAATAGCGGAGTGATATAATAAAGTACATTCATTGAGCCATAACAACGAACAGCGGCAATAGCGGAGTGATATCATGAAGTACATTCATTGAGCCATAACAACGAACAGCGGCAATAGCGGAGTGATATAATGAAGTACATTCATTGAGCCATAACAACGAACAGCGGCAATAGCGGAATGATATAATGATAAAGTACATTCATTGAGCCATAACAACGAACAGCGGCAATAGCGGAGTGATATCATGAAGTACATTCATTGAACCATAACAACGAACAGCGGCAATAGCTGAGTGATATCATGAAGTACATTCATTGAGCCATAACAACGAACAGCGGCAATAGCGGAGTGATATCATGAAGTACATTCATTGAGCCATAACAACGAACAGCGGCAATAGCGGAGTGATATAATATAATGAAGTACATTCATTGAGCCATAACAAAAGAACAGCGGCAATAGCGGAGTGATATCATGAAGTACATTCATTGAGCCATAACAACGAACAGCGGCAATAGCGGGAGAGTGATATCATGAAGTACATTCATTCATTGAGCCATAACAAAGAACAGCGGCAATAGCGGAGTGATATCATGAAGTACATTCATTGAGCCATAACAACGAACAGCGGCAATAGCGGAGTGATATCATGAAGTACATTCATTGAACCATAACAACGAACAGCGGCAATAGCGGAGTGATATCATGAAGTACATTCATTGAGCCATAACAACGAACAGCGGCAATAGCGGAGTGATATAATGAAGTACATTCATTGAGCCATAACAACGAACAGCGGCAATAGCGGAGTGATATAATGAAGTACATTCATTGAGCCATAACAACGAACAGCGGCAATAGCGGAGTGATATAATGAAGTACATTCATTGAACCATAACAACGAACAGCGGCAATAGCGGAGTGATATCATGAAGTACATTCATTGAGCCATAACAACGAACAGCGGCAATAGCGGAGTGATATAATGAAGTACATTCATTGAACCATAACAACGAACAGCGGCAATAGCGGAGTGATATAATGATGTACATTCATGAAGTCATAAAAAAGAACAGCGACAATAGCCGCGTGATGTAATGAAGTACATTCGTTGAGCCGTAAATACGAACAGCGGCAATAGCGGAGTGATATCATGAAGTACATTCATTGAGCCATAACAACGAACAGCGGCAATAGCGGAGTGATATAATGAAGTACATTCATTGAACCATAACAACGAACAGCGGCAATAGCGGAGTGATATCATGAAGTACATTCATTGAGCCATAACAACGAACAGCGGCAATAGCGG